>PVIJ01007556.1:0-81645 GCA_004024925.1 Scalopus aquaticus
GACGCCCAGCCGGGGAGAATCCCACATGGCGCAGCAGACCTTTCCTGCCTCGCCCGCTGCTCCCCTCAGCAGTGTATTTCTGATCTGCCTGTTCTGCTACCCGCTCCATCTCTGGTGAACCCTCTCGCCGCCCCACGCCTCTGGCCTGTACCCCAGCTTGTATGTATAAATAAAAAATAAATCTTTAAAAAAAAAAAAAGAATTGATGATCTAAGTCACAGATTTGTTTTTTAAATGTCGAAATACCAGACCAAAAAAATAGTCTGCAGGTATAGACCTCTGCAAAAAATGTTATTTTGTTAATATTCTATAGGTCTAAACATTCTCTAGTAGAGCTAAAATCAAGAAATAGAACAGTGGAAAATCAGTTTAGGTTCTATTCTTCTGCTGTAACCCTTATGGAGATTAAAGAATATAATAAAAATTTCACTTAATAAGATTAAGGAAAGCTTTAGATATGAAATGTTATCATCTATCTTTATAAAAGATAAAATTTTTAAAGAGAAACTTGTCTCTTTAAATAGCATATTCATTTGGGGTTTATTGGAAGTAGATGTCTTTTAAAATTCAGTTCTTATTAATTTAGAACCATAATAGCATGGAATTTAAAACTAATTCACTTTTAGTCCCTTCATCTGGTAGCTCAAGAAAGCTATTTAAAATGTAGCATTTAATTAAAGTGGAAAATCAACAGTGTATTTGAGACTTCAAAAATAAACTTGAGCTGCCTTTTCTCAATTTCTAATACATAAGCTCTTTCTTGGGAATAGCTTATGCAATTTGGAGAATCTCCATTAACCCTTTTATTGTTAAGTATGATACTGTTTTAATAAATTACAGTGCTGAATGACTTCACTCAATGACAAATTTATATAGCCAAGGGCAGAAGTTTTAAAAGTGTAATCTATATACTCAGGGCACTACATTTTCTTTTCTCTTTTTGGTAAATTTTTGAACAAAGGGGATTTCATATTTTTTTAGGCTGTCTTCTGCATTTCCTTTGGTTTTAAAATGGCTGAAAAGCTTACAGTTCACATCTTTCACAAACATTCCTAAAAATTTCTTTAACGTGTCTCCTCTATCATTTTCAAATTCTGCTCTAATATTTCATCATAAATATCCTGCATTTAAAAGAGCACTAAACAGATCAATGGAATAGAACTTGTTAAAAATGCATATCCACTAAAGGGGAGGAGAATCATAGCATAGTGAAAGGACATTATTTTCTTTGCCTCCATTTACATGTACTTACAACTTATGGCTATTTAAATGTAGTCTTGGACTAAAAGTTCCAGCATGCCATAAACCAGACTTCCAGAATGGAGGAGAGCTGGGAAGAAGCATGGTGGATTATATAAAGGGAAAAGGAATGAAGAAGGAGGGAGAAGGTCCAAAGAGGGGAGGCATGTAGAGAGATACTTGGAAGAGACACATGGGTGACAGACATCTGAGGAGGCTGTTCCTGGTCCTTGGCAGAGATAATGGCAGCCATTATCTTGATCCTATGGTGGTACAAAATGTGGTACATTTTGAATTCTGGGTGTTTCCTTCTCTCTCAGTTCTCTGGGACCTACCTAACCCCTTTCTTGTGATTACCTACCAGAAGGTACTTTAGACTTGTGGCAAGCTTTTGGGCCTTGGAAGCCCAACTTTAGGTAAGCCTGTATGATTGGGCATTTGCCCACGAGGGCATGGGTAAATTTTGGAATTTTACTGGGAAATTATTATTTGAAATCATTTCTCCTCTCTCTCTGTGCATACCAATTCTAATAAAAAATATTTCACACTAAGAGTTTCCTTCCCTTGCCTTTCTGCATAGAGATGGCTGTACCCCCCATTTAGAGTATGCACCCCTTAACAGTTTGGGGTCCCTGGGTATCCTTTGGTTGCATGCTAACAAACTGAAAGCTTAAAAATAAACCCACACTTATATGGACAATGAAATTATGACAAGGGAGCCAAGGATAGTGCAGAAAACTTTCAGTGAAGCAAGTCTCTTTAACAAATGGTGCTGGAAAAATTGGATAGCAAGATGCAATGAATATCCTAGACATTTTACACAACATACAAAGATTAGTTCAAAATGGAGGATTTAAGGATTTGGATATAAGACCTGAAACCATAAAGCACATACAAATAAACATAGGGAAAACACTCTACAATGTTGGCTTGAGTAATATTCTAGGGGACTGAACTACAAAAGCAAAAATAAGGAAAACAAAACAAAATGGTAAGTTAAAAAAAAAAGCAAAAGTAAACAAACAGGACTATTATCAAACTAAAATTCTTCTAGACAGTGAAAGCAGCTAACATTAAAATGAAAAGACACCCTACAGTGGGAGAAAATATTTGCCGAACATACATCTAACAAAAGACTAGTATCCAATATCTACAAAGAACTCATACAACTCAACTGAAAGAAAATAAATGAACTAATAAAAAATTGGACAGAAGAGCTAAATAGGCACTTCTCCAAAGAAGACAGATACAGGGCCTCCGTGGTAGCACAACAGGTCAGTCACAGCACTATGAAACTATCCAGAGCCACTGCAGCATGAGTTCAATCCCCACATGGTGCAGCAGACTTCTGCCTTGCCTGCTGCTCCTCTCAGCAGTGTATTTCAGTCAATCTGCTTGTTCTGCTCCCCACTCTATCTATGGTGAATCCTCTCACTCCCCCACACCTCTGGCCTGCACCCCAGCTTGCATGCATAAATAAAAATAAATCTTAAAAAAAAAACAAAACAAAGAAAACAGATACAGATGGCCAATAGGAACATTAAAAAAAAAAAAAGAAAATGTTCATCATTACTTACCATCAGAAAAATGCAAATCAAATCCATTATGAAATATCAGGCCACATCCATTAGAATGGCCCATATCAAAGAGACCAGAAAAAACAAGTGTTGATGAGAGTGTAGAGGAAAAAGGTATCCTCCTACACAGTTGATGGGAATGTAGACTGGTCCTGCCCCTATGGAAACTGTATGGGGGTTTCTCAAAATATTAAAAATAGATCTGCCATATGATCCAGAAATTCCACACCTAGATATGTGTTTGAAGAATGCAAAAACACTAACTGGAAGGGATATACATACATTCTTACATTCACTGTAGCACTATTTACAACAGTCAAGTTATGAAAATGACCAAAGTGCCCAATGAAAGATGACTATATAAAGAAGATATGATTGATACACCCCCCTCACCACACACAAAATGGAATATCACTCAATAATAAAAAGGGTGATTCCTTGCCATTTGCAACAACATGGACGGTACTGGAGAGGATTATGTTAAATACAATAAGTCAGAAGGAGAAAGATAAATACTGGATGATTCCATTTGAAGGTGCAATATAAAGAAACAAAACAAAGGAACAGACAAAACTAAGTCAAAATAAATCCCAGAAAATCTCACTGCAGAACTGATACTACCACAGGAGTGAGGAGTAGGGTGCAAAGAGGAGAAGGGGCACAATGGAGTATGGTGGAATATTATTTGTGCTTTGGTAATAGATGTGGGGTGGTATTGCACATCTGAAGAGGCATGAAGCCACTCCCCTAAATCATTCAGTGTTATAAACTAAAGTCACATTAATAAAAAATAATACAATAAAAAAGAGAAGAGTACTCCAAAGGATACAAAACATTAATTCAAAAGGTCACATGCATATCTATGTTTATTGCAGCATTATTTACAATAGCTAAAACATGGGAACAACCCAAATGCCCAAAAATTGATCACTGGATCAAGAAAATGTGGTACATGTATACAATGGAGTACTATTCAGCAATCAAAGATGATAAACTAATGCAATTCTCAGCAACATGGATGGAGCTAGAAGGGATCATGCTCAGTGAAATAAGCGAGAGGAAAAAGAAAAATATCGAATGGTATCACTTATAGGAGGACTGTGAGAGCCAAACGAGAAATCAGAAGGAGAAAATAGCACACAAAACATAACAAAAGCAAAAACTACCAGGCAATCACAAATAAGAGACTTCTACAGGGGGCAGGGAGGAAGAGAGACCAAAATAGAGGAGAAAAGAGCACAAGGGACTATGGTGATGGTTCATGGGTGAATTGGTGGTGGGAAACCTACGGGGATACACAATAATGTAAAGGATATAAATTAAATTTAAAAAATATATAAAGAGAAGGGTACTATAACCAGAAACCAGTCTGGTAGTGACTGAAATATTATTAATGGAATAAGAAAAATTAATGTAGTTGCAAACTTAAAGGGAGTAGTTTTACCTGCTAGGGAAACATAGTCACTTTATACTTCCAAAGAATTTACTCTGCTCAGATCGCAGATATCAGCTCTCAATTATTCAAATAATGATCAGTAATCTGAATTTTACTGTTACTGGCTAGCATCTTGCACTTAAAGGATTCATACCTGCTTCCACACACAGTTGCTATTGCTTTGAAGCAGCCAGATGCGAGCTGGTAAGAACCTGTGTAGCATCGGTCAATTGCCCAATTAAAAAGATTTATTTGGTCAGGATTAAGTTCCAACAGCAAGACAACAACTTCACAACCAAGTTGATGAACCTGAATAGATGAAGAGAAACAATTATTCATGTTTAATGAAAGATTATTATTAAAAAGGTACATAATCAAGTTTAGTCAATATTAAATTGGGTAAAGGTGGAGGTTGATCATCCATCTTTAATTTTATTCCACATATTCCTCTTTAAGAGTCACAATGTTACAATGGAAATCTGAAAAGTACAAACTAAATTTGATTATATGCAAATTTGTCATATAGGGTCCACTCTTCTCAATTTTTAACTTTGAAAATGTGGTGAAGGGGCCTCCCCGGTGGCGCAGCGGTTGAGCGCTGCGCTGTGGAGCTGTCAGCTGCGAGCGATGGGGGTTCGACGCCTAGCCGGGGAGATTCCCACATGGCGCGGCAGACCTCTCCTGCCTCGCCCGCTGCTCCCCTCAGCAGTGTGTTTCTGATCTGCCTGTTCTTCTCCCCACTCTGTCTCTGGTGAGCCCCCTCACCGACCCACGCCTCTGGCCTGTACCCCAGCTTGTATACATAAATAAAAAAAAAATGTGGTGAAGACTTTGGTAAATCTTCTTTTTTCATTTTAAATATTTCTAAAAATATGTTTATTTTGTTAAAAAATTAAACCTGCAAAATGATAGCCTTTGCAAATGCTTTTAAGAAAAAAATCAGAAGAAATATATTTATGACGCTTCATTACTAAGTCTAGTGTAAAGTTTAGTTGGCAATCTTAAAAAGCAATAGAGTATCAATCAATTTTGCTTCATCAAGTACAGAACACTCATGCTAGAGAGAATTGATAGGATATTTAATTGATTCCTGAAGCTTCTGTAACATTCATTCAGGAGAGCCTGGTTCCTGGAGGCCAGATGACCCTTAGAAAGTCACATTTTTCTGTCTCTTCCTGAAGGTGCCGACTTCTCTTGCCAGTTGCAGTCAGGTGAAGGAAGGATTCTCTTTTTTGTTGTTGTTTTTAGATTTTTTTTTTAAGATTTATTTATCTCATGCATACAAGCTGGGGTGTAAGCCAGAGGTGCAGGGTGGTGAGAGGATTCACCAGAGAGAGAATGGGGAGTGTGTGCAACCCACTGCGCCACTAGGGAGGCCCTCTTTCTTTTTTTCTTAACTGAAGGGTGTAGGCCCAGATGGATAATATTCAGAATGGATAGTCAATCATCAACCTAGTTACTCATGGGCTTAAGTAATTAGCCCCAGATAAAAGCTGATGATGCTCTTGCAAAAACAATATTGAAAGGTTAATTTAAAAGAAAATCAGCAAGTTTTTATTTCCACAATAAATTTCAATAGATAATGCCAATTAGTTTTCCAAATTGATCCTTCTAATTTACACTCCAGAATGGATGACAGTTCCTGTTGTTTCATTCCCTCATCAACATTAGGCACTGTTAGTATTTTTAAATTTATTCTCTTTCATTTTATAATTTCTTCTTTCTCATATCTGAAATAAAAATTTCCTCTTTGAAAACATTGGCAAAAATCTTCAGGATAATGTTGACAGAAGTGTTAGAAGTGGGCTTCTTACGTCATTTTGATCTTAGAGAGCACTTTCAATATCTTCTATTAAATATGGTATTTAATATAGGGTGCTTTTTAAAAGATATCCTCTTTTCACCTAAGGAAGTTCTTCTCTATTTTTGGTTTCGTTAGGATTTTGTCTCACGAATGAACATAGAATTCTAGCAAATGCTTTTTCTGCCTTTATTGAGATGATTCATAGGGTATGTCCTTAAGATTCTATTAACACTGTTAATATACTAATTGTGAGACATCTAGGGCAAGGAGGGCAATGCCTAAAGAAAACTGGACAACTACACCCAGAACGCCCAGGAAACACTAGCCAGAGCCTAGGAAGCCTGGAGAGAGCCAAGAAATGCCCAGAGGGGAGAAAGGCAGTTTTCCACCCCAACCTACTGGCAAGCTGATAAACCGAGGACACCAAGAAGTAGAAAAGGAGGAAGCAGACCCCTGCCCCCACCTGCTTCCGGGCTGATAAAAGTACATCCTCGGAGCACAGGAGAAGAGGGAAGGATGTAGAAACTGCTGTCTGGAGAGATAAACTAACATCAAGGGGCACTTGCACAGTACAATCCAGGAAGGGATGGAGGAAGCAGGCTCCTGCACCCCATTTAAGACAGAGTCCCTCACCTTGCCTCACAGTTGTTCTTCCCCAGAATCTGCCCACCTAGGTAGGACCTCTCCCTGGGTGTACACCCATTCAGTCTCTAAGTAAACTTTGCTTTGCTTCTGCTAAAGAAATGGTTTTGAAATTCTTTCATGACCACAGTCAAGGACCGAGGAACCCCCAAACCCAGGGACATCTAAGAACCCCCAAATCCAGAAACATATATGAATTGACAGATATTTGAATATTAAATCATCCACAGTTCTTGAATAACCTGACTTGATCGTGATGCGTCATCTTTGTACCATATCAATGAATTAAATTCTCTAACATTTTGTTTAGCGTTTTTACGTTTATGCTCATGAATGAGACTGCCATTAAATTTTCTCAAGTTGATGACAGGTTTAGGATCAAAGTTATGTTGGTCTCATCAAAAGTGTTGCAATGTATTTCCTTTTGATCTGTTTTTAAGAAATTGTATTGATTCAATGCAATTTGTTCCTTAAAAGAGTAGTTGAATTCATCAATCAAGCCATCTAGTCCTAAAGTTTTCTTTGTGGGAAGATTTTCAATTACATTGTTCTTTTCTTCCTGAGTTTTCCTGGAAATTTGTCTATTTTGTCTAAATTTTCAGGTTTATTGATACAAATATGTTCATATGTTCTCTTTTATTTTCAATAATACAGCATCGGCAGTGGCGTCCCTTCACATTTTGGATGTTTGTTACATATGCTTTCTCCCTCTCCCTCCCTCCCCCTGCTCTCTCTTTTTCTTGATCAGACTTGACATGGGCTTATTAATTTTACCAGTCTTTTAACAAATTCAATTTTTGAATTAAATCACCATTTTTATTAATTTTTCTTCTTTCATTAGTTTTTTCTCTTATCTCATTTCATTCATTGCACTTCTGATGCACTATTCTTTTTCTAGCTTCTTGAGATGGGTGCTCAGCTCATTCATTTTCAGCCTTTCTTTCTAACATATGCATCGAAGGCTAAACATTTCAATCTTAAGGCTTTATTTACAATCCACAAGTTTAGCACATAGTATTTTCATTACTCTTCAATTAAAAATATTTTTCAGTTTCCTACTGCTGTTTATTCTTTGATTCACTTGTTATCTGTAAGTGAATTTCTTCACTACCTTTCTCTTATTCATTATTAGCTGAATGCCACTGTGATTACAAAACACACACTGTGTCATTTCAATATGAAATTTGTAGAGACTTGCTTTGTGCCAAGTTTCTGGTTAATTTTGGTAAATGTTCTATTTTCATTCCGAGGCATCACAGTTTTATGTGAGTAACACAGAAACCTGCACATCTGGGGCTGATGTGTGAAGAGGCTGTGCTGCGAACAATGATTATACACACCAGAAACCTGAAGCAGGGCACGCATGACACTTAAAAACAAGGTGTTTTTGGCTGGTACTTACTCGTAGATCTTGACAAGCCAGAATGTTGTCAAGCCACTTATATAGGTAACCGTCCGGGGAGAGGCCCACATTGTCAAACACTGGGCCACAGCACAGGACTGCTGACATTGCCTGATAACAAAACACAAGGAAAGGTGTCAATGGAACCTGGAATAATCTAATGGTGTGCACGGACTTTATAAAACCTACCTATAAGATTTATAAAATAGGGTCCTTTTAAAGCAATCACCTCTACAACATCTTCTTAGTGGATTCAACAAAAATACCAAATATCCAATTTTGATTTTTTTATAAGAGTTACAGCACATAAATGTAATGGGTAATTTTGTGATTATAACAAATCTTCATGGTGAAAGAGTAAGATATTCTAAACACAATGACCATTTCGTAGTACTCAAGTTGTCCCTCAGTGATTCCGAGTGAGTGAATTCTGCTTAAGGTAAATATAGCTTTTAAAATTTTGTTTTGATGAGAAATATTTGACTAACATATTAATCTGACCAAATTGACAACTATATGACCAATGCACCAGACTGATAAATACAAAGAATAACAGATAGAAGCAATTATGATACTTAAAGGTAAACAAAATGAAGAATATAACCTTTATTTCTTTTGTGGTGGGGGTAGTAAGAGGAGGGGGAATTTTGCAATTAGCAGGTCCAATGGACTACAGGGGATGGGCTAATTGAGCTCCATTGAGGCAAGTCAACCTGAGAGGCAACAATCTATGTTATGTATGACTGAGGATATAAATTTAAGTTTCCAAAGGAAATTTTCAGCATCTGAAAATGTTTAATAGTCCAAATAATGTGGAAATTTCTTACTGGGAATCTGCTAGGCTAGGAGGAGACTTAAAAGAGAATGTGGAAGTTTTGGTAGGTTTTGATCTTAAGATTTCTTTTTGTAGGTTGGAAGCTAACTGGCAAGACAGTTATTAAAGGTTAAATATGTGATAACTATGTTTCTCACCTAAGAGAAACTAGATAGAAGTGGAAACTTGAAAAATTTTTTTTTAATTGTGAGCATGACTGGAATATTTATGTATTTGTACATTGCTATTTATCTTTATACATTCTGGAATTTTAAGAGTCATCTTATATGTGTACTTATGTGTGTTTATTTGCTTTTTTTGCATATGCACTTGCATATTATTATATAATATCATTTATGTTAAGCTTATTTTTAAGACATAGCTGCCAGTTTAGGGAAAGAGATCATTTGATCTGACAACAGTCTTTCGCTGAGGCTAAGATGACCTACCTTTAAAGCACAATACTGATATCTTGTAATCTGATGATTTCTATCACTGTAACGATCCAGAGGAGTGAACATTATACTGAAAGGTCCTGCCCACTGACTAAATAAGATGAAAAGATGGTGCCTCAGGCTTTGCTGGGGGAAGAGAAATCTTCGATGGTGAACTAGGGAGAAAAAATACAGAGTGAAGAGTCTACGAGGCTAAAAAATAAGGTGAATACAATTTATGTCACAATTATATATATATGAGTCTTAAGTTTCAGGGAAAGGAAACATTTCATTTTCTAAGTCAAGTTTTCTTTGGGTAATGAAACATGTACTTAAAAAGTAAAGCTTAATTTGTTTCTAAGTGTGTACACTTCTCATGTTGAATCAATAGACCTTACTTTGAGCAGGATATAGAGAGAAAAAATGAACTCACAGACACTGTTTTCTACCCAGTGTTTAGAAAAATTGCAACAAAAAAGTGCTCTTTTGATGGCTGCTGCCCATCTTCAGAAGAACTCTGAAATAAAAGGCATAGACTCTCTATTTCAAACAAACATTTTAACTAAAGCAGTCAACTGAAATCATAATTGAAGGGCATCAAAGATGAGAAGGACTGGAAAGAAGGTTATGCAACACTAAAATAATGAAAACAGAGAAACAGTTGAGTTGCATTTTTTGTAATTATGCACTAAACTTTGAATTATAGTAATTAATATTTATATCATACTGACCAGCTATTTTTATTTGCTAGGCTTCTATTAGATGAAATGTTTCATACCCATTCTTGCTGTGAAATAAATTTTTCTCTCAATAATACAGTTTATTAAGCTATATAGAATTCTATACAATGTGCTGATTGGAGAGAGTCAACAACAGGAATTTGCAGAGATTATACTGTTCACAGAGGAGCACAATGGGACAATGAAAAAAATGAAGCCTCTGTAATGTTCCCTCTGAATTACTTCCTTCCTATGGAAATCACATAGGTTCCCTTTTAGATGGGAATCAAAATAAAGAATAGAAATAATGACAAGTACAAAGCCGAGTTTAATCCCTATTGTTCCCTTTCCAACACTGTGCTAAATTACCACAATCTGTTCTCGTGTATTTCCAAGTATTTCAAAACAAATAAACCATCAATTCCAGTATTGAATACAGGCCAGCAGGATTAAAGAGGAAGGCACAGTAATGAAGAACACAAATAGTTTACAAACATGAAAGGCACTTTGCAGCACCATACCTGGAACACACTGAATCAAGTTGGCAACCATAGCACTAAAATGTGCCCGGATATCTTTAAGAATTTCAACTTCTTTGTCATTTTCAGCTTCTAGGAGCATGCGGGTGAGGTCCACATATTCTAAGAACAAAGCTCCAAGGGCTAAAGTATCCCGTTCTAAGGCCCCATTTGTGCTAGGAAAAAAAAAAAGGAAATTAAACTTTAATCTTTATGTCAATGTAGCATGCTTCATGAAAAAAAAAAAAGATTTCCTGTCAGAATTTACACACTAAATTTTTTCTTGACCAATCTGTAAGTAAAATTTGAAATAAAGGCCAATAGCAAGTTATTTTGGAAATCTCTGAGTAAAAGTTAAAGGAAATGTATTAATAGGAAAGAGAGAGAAAGAAAGAAGAAAAAGGGAAGGAAGGAAGGAGGGGTGGAGGGAAGGAAGCAGAGAGATAGAGAGGGAGGGAAAGAAGAGAGACAGATCAGTTTGATAAGGGAAGAGCAATTCAGAGTTTTAACCCTACCTGTCACTTATTACACCAGCATCAGCCAGAAGTTCAAAAATTCGAAGCAATTGTAGCCTTAGCAAGTCTCGCCGTTCTCGTCGTTTCTTGTTCTGTGTAAAGGAGGCAAAACCACTTATAGACATGGGAAAAGCAATATTAACTTTAGTTTAGGAAACTTTATTAAAGAAAGGCATAATCTAATCACTTTCAATTTTCTAAGCATGAAAATCAAATGTCTTTTCTTTTTAATCCTTAAATTTTGGATTTGATAACATGAAGAAATTATTAAACTTTACATGTGTGACTACAAAAAAAGAGAGAGACAGGTTCTCAGTGGATCAATAAATATTTATAAGGGGATGATGTTGAGAACTAACAACCTTCATTTCTTAGATGCTCCCAACATCTGTTGAAAGCCTGAAACATTTATAACAAATGGAAAGGGAAATAAGTGAATGCTACTAATCCCACCCATTCTCATCACAGAAGTAACACTGTTTTTACTCAAACTGCTAAATTTCTTCTACTTCTTATATCTTATCCAGAAAAAATTTTTTTCAGTCTTATTCTTTTTAATTTTTTATCTTGCTTTATTATAAGTTTATCCTTTTCAGGGTTCATTTCAGGGAAGATAATGAAAACGGTTCCTATGCCAGATGAAACAAAATTCTTAATCATCCAATTCCTTATAAAACACAAACACATAAACTAAAAGCAAAATTCAATCAACTCAAATCTACAAATAGTCACACACATGTGACTATTTAGAGGTAGTTTTGGTTTTAGGATGAAAAATCTTTTAAAATAGGAAACATGTTTACTAACTACTCAATAGCACTAAAAATAATGACAATAAAAGCTAGAATATTAAGATTTACTGTTAAAAGCATGTTGGGGTATTTGTACTTTACAGAGAAAACCACATCATTCTCTTAATTAAAAAAGGTGTTAATTATTTAAATTCAAAATTTTACCTCTGGTCTTCGTTCCAGAGCTTCTTTCATTAATGGATGAAGTTCTTCTACCAATTCCCTATGGAAGAAAAAGGTCAGCATTTGGAATACATTACTATTGATATCAAATTTATCGCCAAATATATTCATTCAATTCTAAATCATGTTTTTTTTCTCACTTTGCTTCTGACATGAAAAGTTTCCCTGACCTGTCCATTTTCCCAATCAGGTGATGAACTGGAGATAGAAGGACTGACCTAAGTTTTGTTTATTGGCCTTAACCCCAGTGCTAATGTATCTATTTCAGCTCTATACATACTTGTTGACTTCATTTTGATTTAATGTTTTGGAGATCTCTATGTCAAAAAAATTATCTGAATAATTAAACAATTTTTCACGTGCTTGCTAATTCAAAGCATTTTCCTACAGGTTGTGGGACTGAAGATAAATTAAATCAGTTCCTCCTCACACAGAAGAAATTTTCACTCTAAGAAGAGCAAAAGAGATAGGTGCAATTACTACAGCCCTACTTTTGGTGTCTGTACCCAGAGTTGACTTAGAGTGATTTTAAAATGAAGTATTTTTGGAATTTCAGCAATGGAATCCTTTATGTGAATTATATGATAAATACCAATATGTCAAGGGCAATAATGACTATATACACATTGTCTGTCCCCATTACCTCCAGTTCTCAGCTTTATACCTGCTAATCTAATTAGTTGCCTTTAGGAAGTAACTTCTGACTTGTTATGCCCAATTAGACAAAATTATGAGATCTAGTGTATTGCTAGATACTTTGTCTAAAATCTGCTCCATATCTGAAAACCTGGTATCTTCTGGCAGGATATTTTGTTCTATTTTATGGCTCCCTAGTATTTCTTCATCAAAGAAAGGGAAATAATATATATTATAAATAATATAATAACATAATGATCTCCTCCATCGAATAGCAAGCTTTTACTGAATATTTACTCCATGTATTTTTTTACATAATACTTTCAATAAATCTATAAAATAGATTCAATAAACATACCATTTCCTTTTTTTTATTAGAGACATACATTTTATTTTTATTTATTATGTCAACTTTATAGGAGAGGTAACTGAGACTCAGGAACATTAAGTTTTCCAGGGCCATGTGGATAGCAAAGCATGTAATTTTACCTATCCTTAGACATTGAGAGGGTGGGAGAAGCAAAAATGCCTTAGCTGCTTCTATAGCAAAGAAAATTAGGTAATCCAGGATTTTTTTTTTCTTGTAGTATTTCTTTGATGCTGTCTTAACTAAGTAACTAATAGGCAGTAAAACACTGGTTAATTGGCTCCAAGTATCAGAGCTCAAAATTGCTTTTTTAGGACAAGAGCTAACTCTACACATAAATAATGTCACAGAACTAGTCCAGTTACCTTTCAAACATTTCATTAATTTTTATTTTTCAAAGAGAGGCTTAGAGTTTTTCCTTTTATATATGCATAAAAACCTTTAAGGTTTTATATGTCCTTAGAGACTTTCATTGCTTGGCTTAAGTCATCAGAGGCAACCCAAATGAACATTTTATGATGACTCTTTTGAAAGGCTTTGACACTGTCTCAGATGGAATGATTGATTAAAGGTATGACATGAATAAGGAATTCAGAAAGTGAGGCAGATGAAGCACCTTCTAGAAAGATCAACATGTATAATGGAATGTTTCTGAAAGAGAGCCTATTGTATAAATGGCTGATGAACAGATGCTTATTATTTTCATGTTAACGTCTCTAAACTTAGCCTGGCTAACTAGGAACTGACACTGCATTTTTTCATTTGTCTAATACAAAGCTTGCAAGTGAGATAAAATCTGAGTGGTAAAATGAAAAGTTGCAATGGCTAACAGCAAAATGCGAGGCAGTGGGAGGAATTCACATTACATGCATGTCAACCAGTGAGGACATAAAGGAAACAGCGCGAAGCCAATAAACTCTCCAGGCACATGCCAAAACACAAACTCAAAGGAGTTAAAAACAGGAACTATGATAGCAGCAGCATTACAAATTTAGAACAATTCATCAAGACTACTGTACCTGAAAACAAGGGAATTTGTTCTTCCAAATCCTAAAACTAAGGACTCTGTGATCTCAATGCCCTCTAGTCTCATCAAAGGCACCAACTGCTTTAACAGAACTCCCACCGATGGAGTGCCTATGGCCTGAAACGAGTTGATTGAAAGTGAAAAAGAGGTAACATGATAACTGACGCTTCCTTTAATCAAATGATGATTCCATTAAACAGTTTAAATTCTGCACCATATCCCAAGGCACTGCCATCATTTCAGGGAAAAAAAAAACACATAAATTTTATATAGCACAATGGGTGCATTTTTCACATGGCACACAAATTCTGAAGAACATTTTCATTGTAACAGTTTTCCTTAAAAAGAAAAAGCATTTCAATCTACAAAATCATCAGCAATAGAATAATTTGATCAAGGCATGTTTTAAAGGTGAATACTTGTGAGGAGTGAGAGAAATGTGGATGTGGGACAGGAACCAAACCTTGGGCACTAATAAATGCAAGTCATACTAGGGCTCTAGGAAATTTCTTAACTTTTCTTAATCTTCAGTTCCCCACTTTTTTGGGAAGAACAATAAATTATTCACATAAATGCTCAATGGAATCTAGAAATGTGTAGGATGAAAATCTGATCCCATATACTCCAGATGGCAGGCACAGTGCAATTTGCACTGTGAACTCTAGACAAACAAGCTAAAAAAAAACCTTACAGAATAATTCTTCTGAAGCATGTCATGTCACCTTGTTATCGTAGCTCACTGTACCATCAGGTGTGGTCGCCATTATTTCTGGAGTGGAAGCTCTTAAGTGTCCCGGGCTCATAATACTGGGTTTTGCAACTCCAAAACAAAGAATAAGGTAATTTCTCCACAAGGTAACATAGTTGTCTCCACTGCCGGCAGTGCTGGTTTTCTTGGCATTTATTGGGCTACTAGAAACATGGAGTTGAAACAAAAATGAGACTAAATTCCAGATATTAAATATCACTTATTACATAGTGGTCATAGGATGTGCTCAAATAAAACTGAACTGTCAAGGAATGTCTGCATTGAATGGGAAGCAGAATAGAACTTGAATGTCCTTTTCACCATTAAGGGTCTGAGATTCTATATTCAGACAATCGTATTGAATATTAAGGTTGGGGGGAAAAAGCCCCTAGCTTTAGACAAGAGCTTTTGATCTGCTTTTACTCAGTGTTAACACTTTGTGTGCCGGTGCCCTTTAAATTTACCAGCCCTTGGGGCCAGCCATTTTCTGTGCCACCGCATGAATGGTGTAAGCATTCAATAAAACACACACAACTCCTGAACTACTGGATATTAAAAAAAAACTGTAATATCTCTCATAAAACACCTTACACTTTCACCAAAACAATGTGTAAAGCTTCTAGACTGAGTAGGATCAAAGAAATAGCTCGTAATAGTTCCAAATAAATCCACCGTGGTGTGAAAAACCGGAGACTAGATGAACATGTATTAATACGTGAGTGGCCACCTGATACTGGTGACAAAAACACATACTAATACGTGAGCGGACCACAAAGTGTTAAGAATTCTGTATTAGGAAGTTTGGAAACCAGAGAGGATTATAATATCCCAATTTCATATAAAATGAAATTTTAAGAGGACAGATGGTAAGCGGACAGATGGCAAGACAATGAAAACAGAGACTCATATTCCTTACTTTGGGTCCACCAGAGGCATCACTGACTGGAGCCGAGTGAAGGCGTATGGCCAGGCATAGCTGAGGGCTGTGGGGCAGTGCTTGGGCAAGTTCTCTTGCCTGAGGAAGCTGAAGAGGCAGAGGACCCAGGGGTCTTTGACAGACTGAGCAAATATCCAGACGTGGGAAGGGCTCTTCACATCATAATGGCTGTTGACCAGGACTGCATTCCATTCCACCAGCCACTGCAGATCCACACTATGGGTCAGCGGCAATGTTGACTGCAGGTACAAGAAGGAGAAATGAGTCAATGCTGGGCTATAAATCACAAGTCCTCATCGTGACGTGTCTTAAATGCTATTTCTTCCACAGTGCTTTTCCTGACCATCTATGCAAGGGGTCAGCCTTGAATCTGAAATATTTCCTTCACACCTATCAGATGGCACTTTGGTTTGTAGTCAGCGCTGTTTCCTCTGCTGAACTGCAAGCAACTGAAGTGCAGAGTTTAATGACAGGGTCATATTTTGTACAGTTTTAATGTCACATAACATCGTGCATTGTTAGTACACAGACGCTGCTCACTAAATATTTGTTGAACAGAAACATGAGAGTTAACTTAAACCTGATCATGAATTTGTCATTTTGAAATTCTGAAAACTTACTAACCTCTGAGATTCATAAATGTATTTTTACAACTGCCATTATTATACATATATATTTTAGCATGATCTTTACTGTTACTTGTTCTGAAATAGCTTCCCTTTGACTTAGGGGACTCCCCTTTAGGAAGGATATTTTACTGATGATTTTCAAAGTATGTACGATATCCATGAATTCTTGTCCTGTGTTATCAAGTCAAAACAATGCATACTAAAACCCTGAGAAAGTTAAGTGTAACAAATAAGCTTTTATATTTCATTCTAAGACCAGAATATCAGTTTTGGGATGATCAAATTTCAAATAATCTAGCTGGAGGGGAAATTGTCTTCATGTTTGTTAGGCATTTAAAGTGATCCCTTTTATCTTTTTAGGTCTATGAGTTCCAAGGACATAAGAGTGACGATAATAGCCTCAATGGTTAAGGGACAGTAAGGGACCCAGCTTGAGCTTCAGAGCCAGAGAGACAAAATTCCAACACAAGCTCTGCCCAATACCTGTGACCTGGGAATTTACTGAACATCTCAGAGTCTCTGTTTAATTTATGACTTGGGAATTACAATGTTGATCTCAACTAATCTTTAAATGAATTACACAAGATAAGGGATGTAAGAACACCTGGCATGAAGCAGGTACTGCCTTCTTTTAGTTCTCTTCTCTCTCTCTATGCATCTGCCTATGTGCAAGAATGCTGACCTACTTACCTGTGGCTCAAGATTTTGTTTCTGATAAACAAAATCATATGAACAAAATACAATCCGCAGGGAAATAAGATATGTGTATAAAACTTTACTCTTCTATTCCATGTTGAAACAATGTGAATTTCTAAAAGAAGCAAGACTAGGCAAAGTCACGGTTAAAGTCTGCACTGGGTAATGTTTTAGTAATTATCATTATTACTATTGTGACCATAATTAATAGCAATAAGTTATTAAAACAGGGGTCTGTTTTCTCTGTTAGAAAAGGCCATGAAAAACTCACAAATGTCTTGTAGCTTTGTATTCATATATAGCTATTTGCCATATATGTTTGTATTCACTTACAGTTGCTTGACAAGAATTGAGAGGGGCATCAGCAATGTGGATTCTCCAAGCAGTCCCAGATCTGCCCTACTGCTCTTCAACTATTTAGTTGAACTTAACACAGGTTCCGTTACTGTACTGTGCTGATTTTTTTTTTAATTAGCTAATTACAATCAGCTTAAATTTCCCTTCTACTTGTTCAGGAAATTGAAAGCCAGCAATATGCTCTTCAAGTACAAGACTGTATTTATGTAGCAGGTAAAGCTTTACTAGATTCAGTCCAAAAAGAGTAAGATCTGGGGTCTTAGCTTTCTTTTTGTGTGACAATGACCACACCCCTCCACATTCAGAATTTTAATAACTATGAACGTCAATTAAGATATTAACGTGGAAGTACCCTGTAAACGGTTAAGCACCATGTAGATAAATTTGTTACACTGTTAAATATAATAAAAGAATACATTTTCTTAAAGAATTCTGAGAATTCTTGAAATTGAAGTTTATAAAGTATTCTATATTCTTAAGGCCCAAATTTTTTTGAAATGTATCTGAAACATCTCCTCAGCTAGCATTTGAAAAGCTAGTCTTGTTCTCACAAGTACCTTTGTGTCCATTTATTCATCTGAGTTAAAACTCCAAATTTCTTCCACATAATTTTTCTTTGTCTCCCTTTTTCAGATAGGTTCAGAACTTACACTTGAGAACTATTAGCAATCAGGATCAAACGTGTACTTACTGAATCCGAAACTGCTACATGAATAAAACTTTCGAGAATGGAAGAACTTAGTTGATCCATAACATCAATCATAGGTCTGTCGTCGTCCTGCACAAAGGGAGGTGATCACTCAACGTGGGAAAATTAATCCTTTCCACCAATCCCACCAGGCCGTTATCTAGCACATGAAACAGAACAGCTTGCAAGATAGTGATAAAGGTTTACTCACAGAAAAGTGAGTGCCAAGACGGTAAAAAGTAGTGGATATAATCCCCTGATTTTGGGTTTAGTCTTTCAGTTCCACCAGAAAATTATTAGAGTTCTAATTTCATATTGTAGTGAAAAGGCAAGGACCTGGATTTCAAAGACTCATACACATTCAAGAGTGCAAATACCAGAAACATACATTACTTACTAGAGTGCTTATGCTGTTAATTTTAAGAACTGGAGACCCTATAAAATATCCTTGCTAGCTGATTAATGTGTAACTTAATTAAGTCAGAGAACTGCCATACTAAATGATAAACTGTTGATTGTGATTCAGTTATAGTCCCAAATAAACTGCATTGGAGAAACACACACACGAGGTACTTATGTATAGCTATTTGGCAAAACAAATAAATTTGATAGGGAATAAGAGAGAACCTTATAGGGAATTCTTCTACATAAATAGTGTATATTGTGTGTGTGTGTGTGTGAGTATACATACATATGTATATATGTACACATGTATATATGTACACACATATGTACACACATATGTATATATGTACACATATATGTGTACATATATACATATGTGTATACATATATACATATGTATATATACATATATATGTATACTCACACTCACACGAATATGTGTATGTTTGTCAACCTGAGAATCTCAGAAATATAAAATTATGAACTTAGAAACCTTATAGGGAAGCCATGGAATGTCTTTATTCATGTATGAATAAAGCTAGCATTTAAAATAAAACAATATATAAAACACATATAAACACATATAAAATGATATATAAAACCATATAAATATGATATATAAAATAAAACATGAGAATGGTTTCAAAAAAGTTGTGGCTGGTCAATGAAAGCAACATATTCTCATATGAAAGAGTCTTGAAAAAGCAATGGAAGAGCAATTAAGTACATGGGCTTTAGTGGTATCAACAGCTGGATCTGAATTCTACCTTTGTCACATCCTATCTGTTGATTTTGAGTAAGACTTTTAATCTCCTAATCCCCAGTCTCAGTATCTGTACATTGGGGATAATAACATTTCTAACTCTGAGGGTTTTGTGAGGGTTAAATGAGATAATATGTATAGAACACCAAACACAGTGCTGGACACACACAGTTAATACTACTACTACTACTACTACTACTACTATTATGATTAGAGAGGAATGGAGGTTTACCAAAATATAGCATGCTTAGATCCATTTGCTAGATACCAGAGATGAGGCCCTAAAATATATCAGAAAGGTAGCTGAAGACATGTGAGC
Organism: Scalopus aquaticus; assembly: GCA_004024925.1. Lineage (NCBI taxonomy): Eukaryota > Metazoa > Chordata > Mammalia > Eulipotyphla > Talpidae > Scalopus > Scalopus aquaticus. The sequence continues at coordinate 19,646 of PVIJ01007556.1, forward strand.
AGAAAGGACTATGATAAACTTGGAAATTTTTTGTGAAGACAGGTTCCATATTATCATAAAACTAAGATAAGTGAACTAAAAGAAGAGATGGAAGTATCATTTTAAAGAAAGATGTATGTGACATAAAAATGCTTATCCTTCTTTCATAATTCATGCATAGGGTTTGGTCAACTATGTTGGCAGGCAATGAGCCTTAACATCTGAAGAGGGTGTACAGATCTTGGCCAAGTTCAGGAGGTTAGGCAGGGTGGATAAGGCTTAATAGTTGGTTTACTTGTCCTTCAAGGGGGCAAGTGTCTTTGCGATGCCATTTTTCTACCATCTTAGAGATTAAACAACTTTTAGCTAGTCACACTATTTGGTGTCTTGATCATTCAAAGTGGGATACATTATTTTTTCAAGTTTATTTTCTGATACAAATGTAATAACAGATTCTTTATAGATCTTAATTAGATGTACACTATACCCTAAAATTCTTCACTTCACTTCGCTTCACTTCACTTCACTTCACTTACCTAACCCTAAAATTCTTCAATTCTTATCAAAGCACCATCTCTTTGAGAACCATCTCTTTTCTATTGTTCTCAGAACATATGACTTATCTTTTGGAGATCAAAAATGTTGTCACATAATTAAAAACCTAACATGAATAAAAATTTATTTGTCAACATCATGTGTGACACAAAAGTACGTAAAATAGTAATGCATTACTTATAGTTTTTAATCTAAGTTTCAAAATTGTTGAAAGAAATAAATTGGAAAGTTTGAAAGAATAGTCCATACCTCTGGCTGACCCAGTGCAACAAATAAGGCTCGAATTTCCTTGAGAATTAAAACTGACAGTTTGCGAGTGGCCACCTGGAAACTACAGAGCAGAACCAGAGCGAAGCCCTCCACAGCGTGAAGTACACTGCAGTGCGGACCCCGTTCCGATGGAATTCTGTGGCTGGTGCTGTTTGGAATTAGCTGTCATGTGATAAGAATAAAATTCCATATTTAGAAAAATAAAAATGGAATAAGAAATCACTCTTATATGTATACCTTTCAGCACATTGGTCCTTGTAATATTAAAAGAAATCACAAAGGCTTAGAACCTGACCTGTCTATTAATTCATTCTTGTTCATGAAATATCAAAGATTCCTGTTAGTTTTTTAGATTAATAATGGCTTTGGAATATTATCAACCATTTTTACCTCTGACAAGAAATAACTTTTCAAAGGCTGTTAATATTAATAAAGATAAAACAGCTTCCACCCACACCATTTGAGATTATCCTCTCTATATTCAATCAAGAGGTTTTCTGAGCTGCAACTTATGCACACACTATGTGAAAGAATGCAAATCGGTGGGAAGAGTATAAAGTCACCTCTGAATTTCTGATTTTGTTGGCTTGGTCACAGACTTTTCCTTGAGTTTGTATGACAAGTTTCCACTGGGTGAGCAGCTGAAGCAGTAACTTGAGGGATGAATCAAGGAGCGTGTGATGCATGTCATTCACTTCCCGGAGCAGGAAGTTGGTGAAGCCAAACAGTACATCTTCCCTCCAGTCTGTGAAGTCAACAAGTAAACCCTGGAGAGAATTTTGTGCAATATGCCGCAGCTCATCATCCATATGAATAGAGAGTCTATGAAATGAATAAAAAATAAAACCATTTACTGTATTTACTTTTCTTAAAGATCTATGGAAGAACATGCATTGATCTCTGCTTCCACCTGTATCTGAAAAATGGGTCTTTTTCCCATATATTCTTCACATAGCTGTCCTAATGATGACATCGTTTATAACCATGACACATTTATCAAAATTAAGAGCTTAACAGTGGCACAACATTAGTCACTAAACTGGAGGTTTTATTTAGATTTCACCAATTTTCCACTACTAGTCATTTTCTGTTTTAGAATGCAATCTAAAACACTGAATTTAGCTGTATTTGAATACTTCTTTTTTTTTTTTAAGATTTATTTATTTAGGCATACAAGATGTGGGGTGTAGGCCAGAGGGGTGTGTGGGGGGGAATGAGATGATTCACCAGAGATGCAGTGGGGAGCAGAACAGAAAGACTGACTGAAATACACTGCTGAGGGGAGCAGCAGGTGAGGCAGGAGAGGTCTGCTGCACAATGTGGGTCAGGTCCCTGGCTGGGGATTGAACTCTTGCTGCAGTGGCTGTTGATAGCTTCATGGTGCTGAGACTTAACTCCTGTACTACCATGGAGGCCCCCTGTATTTGACTACTTTTTGATACATTATTGACTATGGAATAATTTAGCATCTTTTAAGGATGAGAAACCTGAGTAACTAGAGATACTAGTACTCATCCAGCAGTTTAGTGAAAATGAAAATTAAGAGAACGGTGGTACTCAATTGGTTTTCTTCCCCAGGGGATATTTAGTAATATCCAGAGACACTAATTATTGCTAAAACTTGGAGCGTGCTATTGACATCTATCTAGCAGGTAGAAATCAGGGATGCTGCTAAACTTCCTACAATGCATAAGACAATACACTACAGTAAAGAATTATTTGGCCCAAAATGCTGATAGTGCCAAGGTTGAGAAATCCTGAGATAGTCAGCTGAAGACCATCAGTGTATTTATGCTTTAACCTAAAACATCATCAGAATATTGAATCTCAACATTGATAAGGAGCACGTTAATTAACATAGTACTTTATAGATTTTTTCATTCATTTATTTAATATTTTTGAGATCCTCCTATAATTCATATACTCTACACACTGTAAATAGCCCCTAAGATATTCAGTTCAGTATTAGACTGTGACTATTGACACAGGAGCTTGCAAGAGTGAGGTTTGAAAGAGAGCTAGGTGAATTGGTGGTGGGCTACCCAAGGGGAATACAAATGTAAAAGACATAAATAACAATAAAAATATATATTTATAAAAAAAAAAAAGAAAGAGAGCTAGAGAGAGCAGGGGCATCTGGGTGAAGTGGGCAGCCTGTGGGCTGCCTTCAACCATAATACAGGAGGGAAGGGGTTAAGTGTGTGTGCTCTGGAATTAGAGTGTCTTGCTTCTGTCACTTATTAGTTATATGACTTCATGCTAATTATTACTTCATCCCCTAACCTTCAGAGCCTCCTTTGGAAAATGGGGATAATATCCATAGCTGCATTTCACAAATTAGTTGGGAATTTCATTGATACCATCTGTGTATAGTATTTAGTACCACACTGAGCATGTAGTACGCTTTCAGTTAATGCTGGCTATTACCATTGGAAGAAAGTGAATGATATCCAGAAAGTTATAGGGAAAGTAACATATTAGATGCATGTTTGAGAACAAACAATAGTTAGGCAGACTATGGAAGATGCTTGGGAAAGTAGCAAGAGTGAGGGCAGAGCAGCAGGGAGGTCACTGTGATGACATAACAAGTGGTAGGGGCCTGGCCTAAGGCAGAGAAATAGTAAGGAGGAAGAGACGGAGTCAAAGATATTTGGAGCTAGAATTTCCAGGACTTAATAGCCTGGAAGCATTCAGAATCAGAGAAAAAGGTGGCTAAGTCAAGGGCATTCCTCCCCAAACAGAGCAGATACTATTATCTTCAACTAACAGAAGAAATTGTGACCCTAAGTGATTAAGGAACTTCTGGTAAGTCCAGGATTCCAAAGTTTTCTCCATAAAACAAATCCGGTATAGTTATATTTTTTAAAAAATAATTTCAAAAACTTGATAAGCGAACATCTTATTTTCTAAGTCATAACATACAATAACTGATCAAAATTTGGTATTATAAACCAGTTAAGAGCTCATTAATGGGCAGATTAATGTCAAGTCAGGGAAGATATATTTCCCGTTTCAAAAGCAAGAAATGTTCTAAAAAGATGCTGAGAAGGAAGATTTAAGCTAATTCTTTAGGTAAGACTTATCTAACAGTTCAGTCTTTAGTTCTTAAGCAGATCATAGTTGCTGAAAGAAACTTAAGAGGTCTTTAGCCCAGCTTTCCTGTTAAGGATTGCTTAGGACAGGAATTTCCAAATTTTCTTTGTATTTAAATCAGCAGCTCTATTTTTAAAAATTTTATGTAGAACTTTGATGTGTAATATAAAATCTGAGTCTCTGGTTGATGCTGGGATAAATGTAGACCACACTGGTAGAAGTCCACCCCTTTGGGAGGGGGAAGGAGCACTTCTTTCCTCTAGAAGCAGCTTTGGAACAGCTTTGCAGATCATGGTTTGAAAACATTAGTTGATGAAGCACTTGAAATCATTTTTTCCCATTTATTATTCCTGTTCACTATATATATACACCTCTCCATGGTCTGAATGTCTAAAAAAATTCTACAGATGACAAACCACCTTTTAAGGAGAGGAATAACTGGCACTGCTAATAAATGTTGACTGATGGTAATGATATTAGTCAGTGTTATGGGTTGAATTGTGTCTCTCCTCAAATTCTTATGTTTTAATCCAATTCTCTAGTAACTTAGAATGTGTTATTTGGAAATATGGTTATTGCAGATGTGGTGAGCTAAGTCAGGATGAGGTATGCTGCTAATTCAATATGACTGGTTCTATATAAGGGGAATTTGGACACAGACATGTACCTGGGGGAAGGTCATGTGAAGATGAATGGAGAGATGTGGTGATGCTTTTACAAGCTAAGGAATGCCAAAGACTGCCAGAAATCACCAGAAACTAGGAGAGAGGCACAGAATAGATTCTTTCTCATAGCCCTTAGAAGGAAGCAACCCTGATAACGTTTTGATCTTGAAATTCTAGCCTCTCTGTGATAATTTATTATGGCATCCTTAGAAAGCTACTATAGTCATGTAACTAGATAAGCGTTTATCTTTAGAGTCAAAATAGACCATGTTATAGTCTATTTAGATGAAACTTTTAAATAAGAACCAATACTTTGAGTTTTCGAATGGGATGAATTCTACTCTTCAGCTAACTTTGTTCTCATTCACAACTTGCAATCTAGAATATGTTTCAACTATAAACACACAAAGCAAGGTTAATTTACAAACTCTGATATCCCCCAAGGTGGTGCAGCTCTTGTTATTTTGGGTGGTGGTGCTCACATACCATCGGTGAAAAGGCTCAAATATATTCCTAGAATATGAAGAGACAGGACTCAAGAGAGGAAGGAACTTTCAGAATAGAAGGTCCAGTTGACAACAGAAGTGGAATGTTTGTAGAAGAAAAGAGATCTAGATGGTCATGGATCTGAGTGAAAATAAAATACGAAGGCAGGTCTGGGTAAGAGCAAGTGAGAAAGAAGAGGGAGAAACTGTGACAAGGGCAAGCCCCTCCCCCACCTCCTCTGCTCTCTTCTCTGTAGGCTATGTGCAGGGAGCTGCCTAAGGGATGCAGTAGCTATTTAGTCCACCCAGATGTTTGCAGTTTTGCTTTTGTCAGATTTTACCAGATAATCAAAGATCATCTTGTCAGACACATGGGGTTTAATAGTATAAAGCAGAAAACGGGGGGAAATGAGCAAAATGAAAAGGAAGAGATCATAGAATTAAATGAGAAAGATGTCCAGCTGTTGTGCTCCTTCAGGATGCGCAGAGAGCAGTGTGTTGCTGGAAGAATATTTGCAGGTCCTATCATGTCTCCTTGTCCAGCAAACAAGCAGCTGGGCCACCACCTAGAGAAACTGGAGCAGAGAAGAAAGGCCAGGCTCTTGACTGCAAAATAAACAACCACAGTTGCAATGAAAAAACTGTACTGTGAGGGTTCTGTGGCAGTAATTGAAAGAAAACAGAAACTGTAAGAGAAGGCAGCTCATGAAGAAGTCTGACTAACTGGGGCATTCCATGCAAAAGTTCTAAGAAGACGACCTGGTTTCCAGGAGCCTAGAACAGAGTCACAGGTACATGGTTACACATAAGATAATTGAGGAGGCTCAAAAGGACTCCACAGTGACAGAGAATCAAAAGAAACCACTATTGCCAGCATGCAGTGTGGCTGTCCTTCCCGGGCAGCTGGTGCGAGGAGCACTGGCCTGCCTGGTCGGATTAAACATGCAATTTTAACACAGTCCAACTGTGCCAGTGCAAAGGGTCCTGGAAGATGATCTAGAATGGGTGAACGATGTAATTTCAAGAATAAGTAAGGATACAAGGAAACAGGGGGAAAATATTCTTGGTTTGTCAGATCAGACTAGTGACATTGAATGGAAAATACGTCGGTAAAGGGGGAAATGTGAGCTTCAGATTCAGATGGGATCAGCTTATAGCTTTTTATTTTTTTTTTAAAGCTTTACTTATGCATAGAAGAACTGGGGTGCAAGCCAGAGGTGAGGGTGGTGGGGAATGGTGGTAGTGAGAGGATTCACCAGAGACAGAGTAGGGAATAAAACAGGCAGATTTACTGAAATACACTGCTAAGGGAAGCAGCGGGTGAGACAGGAGAGGTCTGTTGTGCCATATGTGGGTTAGCTCCCTAGCAGGGATCTAACTTAGGCTGCAGAGATGATGGCACTGAGACTTAACCCTTATGCCACCAGGAGACCCTTAGTAGCTTTTAATAATTTTGTTGTATAGAGGTGCATGAGTGAAATGGGAGCAATTTCAAATTTACAAGCCATATCCAGAAGAAAACGTAGAGGAAAAAAAAGGCCACCAGGAAGAAGTGAGGAACCTGCTTTTCCTTAACATCACCAAAGGCAGCAGAGAAAGAAAGAAATATAAAGTGAAGTCAGGGAGACAAGGGTTTCCAAAAGGAGAGTCATGCTGATGGGGCACTTTTACTTTTTGCAACAGTTCATCAGCAGTGTGGAAATTTCTTGTCTGTAGGTATTAAAGGACGAACACCCACCTATTTATAGTGTTTTGAACTGCTCCTCAATTAAAATAATGAAACAATATTAAGGCAATATATGGGAGTAAGGTTCTCCCTCTACTCCTTAAAACAATCAGCCTCCTTCCATGATACAAACATGCTGAAAGTGAATGAGGAACGGCAAACATAACTATTTTTTAGATACTACAGTAGATGACTGAATTGTGCATCCATTACCCTAACAATTTCCACAAATTATAAGGAAACTGCACAAAATGTGTTACCTGTTATTTTGTATAAAACCAATGACATTTGTTACTTTCATGTGGCAGTGACAGGAAACTGTAAGTTTGGGCAACTGACTTTGCTCTTCTGAAGTTCAATCTCCTTGTCTGAAAATAGGATGAATATGTGCTCTACTTGCCTAACATAATGTAGAAAATGTATTGTACATCATGGCATAATGTTATTCAAATGTGAAGATGCCTAAAAATACCTAACATTTGCTGAGAACTTACTGTGTTTCAGGCACTATGCTAAGTGCTTTACATGCATTATTCAATTCCCACAATCCTGTGGCAAATTTTTGAAAGAGGAGGGTAAGTATTGAAGAGCAAACCCTTATTGTAAATATAGTGCTGCAAGAAGTGACAAAGAACAGAAAAGTCTGTAGTCTGTTGGGGAGTTGGGGGGAAGGTCCTTTCTGTAGTCAAGGGAAGAGCAGGAAACAGCTAGGAGAGGAGTGAGAGAAAAAAGATGGCAACTGCAGAGAGAAGTAAGCACCTCTGTGATGTGGAGAATCCTTGGGAATCCTGAGAATCCTGGCAGCTGGGATGAGATGCTCCCAGGGATGTTATGATATCAGAAAGGCTTGTGTTGCCTTCATAGAGCTTCCAAGGAAAGATTCCCCCAGGTATGAATGACTTGAGTCACTAAATCAGAAATCTTTAGCTTGAAGAAAGGGGGTTGCCAGTTTTATTCCATACACCATTGTTATGCCAAACAGACAAGAGTGTGTGTGGTATTTAGTCTTGAAAAGTGTGAAGGGGTCCTGGGGGGGGGGCATAGCCCTGAAAGTTTTTTTTTTAAGATTTATTTATTTATGCATACAATGCTGGGGTACAGGCCAGAGGTGTGGGTCAGTGAGAGGATTCACCAAAGACAGTGGGGAGCAGAACAGGTAGATTGATGGAAATACACTGCTGAGGGGAGCAGCAGGCGAGGCAGGGAATCTCCCCCGCCGGGTGTCGAACTCACGTCGCTGCTGCCGACAGCTCCACAGTGCAGCGCTTAACCACTGTGCCACAAGGGAGGCCCCAGTCCTGAAAGTTTTTTTCAGGGAACTGAGCTGGGGGAAATAGGGAGCTGGTATGAACAGGTTATTTACTAGATATAAAGAAAACCAAGTTTTCCTCTAGTAAAAATGAAGCAGTCATGGACTGAGAAGTGTCTGAAATAAAGATCTCATAACTGTCTGATGACACTGTACATCGTCTCAAGTCAATCCAAACATTATAGGACTGCAGGGGAATAAAATGACTAGGACTTGAAACCCACATTTATTGCTATTAAATTGCTTTACTTTTGTCCTCTGACCCTCTTGAGAAGATCTGAAGGGTTCATTTTCTCATAGGTTAATAGGATCCAATGTGCAGGCTGCACACTCCAGTACAGTCTATGGCTTCTTTTGAAGCCTATGAATAAAGCCTCTTCATGGGCTTCCCTTCTTAATCAGTCATTTTCTTGATTTCATCCTAATACTTGAACTTTCAAAAATATTTATTTGCTATTCACCCTCATAAAAACAGCATCCATTGCTTTGGATTTTGTAAGAATGCACTATAACACGAAGCACAATAAAATAGCAGTGACATTCCAACAATTTCTGACCGAATTCCCTCCTGAGATGCCTGGCACTGCAGATTCAGGCATCAATGGATTGGGCCTCACAAAATTATTCCAGAGGAAAGAATCTCCCACACAGAATCACAGCAAAACAGCACCAGAGACTTCACCAGATTGCTGCAAGACACACAAAAACTGGCATTTCAAAAGATCATGGTGGGCATATTCATTGCCAGTTGGAACTCCATTGAAATACATGAACTTTACTTCCACTTCAGTTTAGCTAAAGTCTTTTCCCTGTTGACACCTTTTCCCTAGGATTGACAACAAAGTGCAAATGCCTTATAGCGGTCCTGTGAGGTGAGAAGTATTACTACAATTTTACCAGGGGAAAAAAGATAAAGGCTGAAGAATTAAATAAGTCTACATCACAATTTTTTAATATCATGTTATTCCTTCCCTTAAATACTCTTATCAGTCAAACATCTCAGCTAATAGCCATTTTCAATAATACAGATGGATGTTGAGAAAATTTAGTGAAATAAGTCAAAAGGAGAAAGACAAATACTGTAAGACACTCATTTGTAGAATACAAGGAAAATCAAATGCCAAAATCAAATAAACACAATAAAAACAAAACAAACCCTTAAACACTGACTGAAAATGGTGGTCACAGGGGAGAAGGAGGAGGGAATAGCTTGGTAATGGGTGGTGACTGGACATTTGGTGGTGGGTGTGATATGAAATACACAGCGGCTGAGGTGAGAAACTGTACACCTAAACTTGCAGTGTTTTAAACTAACTTTACTTCACGAGAAAGACAAAAAAGAGTATCTGAAAATCCACGTCCCCAGTCTTAATTCTATTTCCTATTGCTGGGTTTCTAAACTCCTTTCTCTTTTTCAAATCAAGGATGACTTGTACTTTCTCATGCTGTTCCCTCTCTGAACCTCTTCCTTTTCATAATTTTGTCCTTTAAACTGCATTTAGGTAATAAGTCACTTTCAATATTTAAGTTAAAGACATGCATAACTGTCCACTAGAAAGTTAGATAAAATGAGATAATTATGCTTACTTAGCTATAAAACGACAGAATTTCACTCAAAGTGAATTAACTTTGGGTTCTAATTGGACGTTGCATTCTTATGGAAGATGGGGAGAGTTCTAAATATATGATATTGGGGCAGCTTTCTGAAGTACTAAGATTAACTTAAGATCCATGTTATTCACCTTTGGCACACTGGGGTCTCTGGACACAGAATTAGTAATCAGGCCTGACTAAACAATGAACTCTTTTCCTTATCTCATTTTCAGGTCCCACCTTTGTGCCTTTGCTCATGTCACTCCCTTTAGCTGAATTCCAGCTTTCCTTTAAAGGGGACTTCAAATTCCACCTTTTCTTAGGAGTCATTTGCTGATTTCCCCAGGCCAGTGTAACCCCTCTACCTGCTGAACACGCATGTCACACTTTTTGTGCCATTAATTTGAACAGTTTTAGGTCTTGGACTGTTAACTACCTTATGTGCTTATGCATTTACTTCTACATTGAATTTTAAATCCTTTGAACATGGGAAACACCCCCACCATCCAATCTCTTCTCCCCAAAGCCAACCCTTTATTCCTCCTTGCTTACAGATGGTACCCAGACTAATATCTCATTTAGTCAACTGCTATTAATCATTATATTTTTTCAAGGAATCAGGGCAAAGTATTAAAATCAATTTTGGTCAGATGATTCCTGCCACAGCTCTCACCTACCTGGCCAGCAAGTCAATAAGTTCAAGTTTTGACATCCCATCAGGAAGTAGTCGAGGAATAGCAGCAACACAGGTCCTGAAAAGATCTATTTTTGGCTTTCTCTCACCCCTAGAATTTGAAAAGAAAGTTTAAACATAGGTCAAAAGGCTGTGAAAGCTTAAAAAATTGACAAAATATGTGAACAAGATTATAATCCATGCCCTCTGAGTCACAACTTGGTGTTTGTTCTTTATTTACTAGCAAATGTTTATGTCCTTTATAACTTGGTCAGCCCTAGAGAACTTATAAAAATGTACATATTAGGCAGAGGTATATATCTGATAGAAATACCTCAATATTAATAGTGTTCTATCATATCCCTTGCTAGGGGGTTTGGTCCTTGTGGGCTGCATTTAAAACAGAATTCACTGAAATGTTTACAGGCATCCACACATGAGGAATACACTGCAGTCATTCCTCTATTCAGTATTTAAAAATGGGACTTTAATATATATAGGAATGGAGCCTCTAAGAAGCAGGTCACCTTCTCTGATGGGTTATGTTCTACTCTAGCATCCCCAGCCCATTTGTTAAGCAAATAAGTGCTTCCAAAAATAAGTTATCCACAGTATCAAGTAAAATCCTGAAATACATAAAGTTATGTACCCACTTCTGACTTCTGATTAAATTCTGATGATTGAGTCTTGGGAGAATAAATACATAACTGGCACCAAATTAATGTAATCACAGGAATTAAAAATGCAAAGTAGTAGAGAAGTAATTCTTGGAAGGTAACTATGGTCAGAATAGAAATGCACCAAGCGGAATCCATCCTCTCTATAATCTAAAGATGGTAATCAGACAGCAATTTTGCTCTGTGACATTCCTTTTTAGCATGAATTGTAAGCTTAAAAATACCAAATGGCTTATTTAAATAAGAAAACACACACATGTTGATTTCTGAAATACTCTGCTCTTGTGGAAAGTTATTAGATTATTTTCTCTCCTTTTCCATAGTCCTTTTGCACGAAAAGTATGAGGATGCCAGAAAAGGAAACTTGCACAGTGCTTTTCAATCAGTTGAAAAAAGACTTCAAATGACATCTTCAGTAGCTATACAGAGTTGGAGCCTAGTGGTTTCTCCTAACTGTTCATTTGCAACACAGTCAGTTGTTGAAAAATTTCTCTTAGCTTGTTTGCCAGATGTTTTAACAGCTGGAATTATTCTCCCACCTGTCGGACAACAGATGACTCTGACTGTCTGACTGGCCTGAAGCATAAGGAGAATTCTGCCAGACTGCCTACTGATAAGGCAAGTCTAGATTAGAATTTCTAATCGGTGCATAAATCCCTTTTACTACTGCAGTCCTTTGTCTCTGAGCTTTTACAGGAAGCATGTGAACTCCCCAAATGACATAATTTTTATTTGCAAATGTTAAAATATTATTTATTTGCTAGCATGAACTACCATGAAGGGAATGAGGTAGGGAAGTAGAGTAACATAAAATGCTCAGTGTTCAAATTCATATGCTAAGCAGGGCCCAATGATTATTCCCATTAGCCTGATGTGGGCCTGCATCTTCTTCTCCTACGTGCTTATATGATTCCCTATAGTTTCTCCTTGGCCTTGGTTGGTTGTTTTTTTTTTTTTTTAACAGATGTAGCAATCAGTTATTTTTACTCAGGAATGGTTGTGATAAAGTTTGGGAACAAAACATCACTTCTGAAAAATGTGGATCAGTAAATGAGTCTTGGACCCCATTTTCTAACTTACTAGACTACTGATACTTGAGATACCTAATTTTTAAGAGTTAGCCAAATATTATCAGGTATGTTCTTACTGTCTTGAATGCTTCTTAGGATCTTGATTCAAAGAAGATGAGAATAAAATACAGAATAAATGAAAAGAAGTTCTGTGGTGTCTTTTGTTAATTACTACTTCATTTAAAACAGGCCTCCTATACTCACGTGATCATGTCTTCGGGTTCTTTGTTTAACATCTGGACATTAGTTAACATCATACACCTTCCTACTTCTTTATCAAGGTGCCTTAAAATGTTGTCCACAGCTTTTCGTACTTGAGAGTAATATAATGACATCCCTGAAAAATGTATTATAGTTACATCTTTGACTAAACCTATCAAAGAATGAGATTCTAGCGTATTAAACTTCTATGACTGTTTTTAATTAAACTTTCTATGGGTCAATGATGTCTTTGAGTAAAGTCTAGTTCAATCTCTTATTTGCAATACTATTTGCACAGTTCCCTGTATTTAGTAGGTGTTTATCAAATAATCATTTAAATCAAAGAAACTGGAATTCTAATACTTCAAAGGGAAATATTTTCCAGAAGTGTTACAATAAGCAAGGAAATAGAAAGTCTTATTTTAGATTTTTAGTGTTTCTATTAAGTATAAGAAAGTTAACCATCATTAGCAATTATGTGAATGAAGGATAATTTTCATCTTGAGCTAGGATTTTATTAAGTTTCTATTATCCTCTGATATATGTGTAGACTTCTTTCATTAAAGAAACAAAATTACCTCTCATCATAAATTTAAAAATAAAGGTAAATGTATTTTAGCTATACAATTTTTACCATTCTCATTAAATACAGTGTCAATATCCTAAGTAGAAGATAAATATGTATAGCATATGCAGTTCACATATGTATGTGCATTTAATATATTTATAAAATACAAGTGAAATGTAAATTACTATGCCTTTAATAGTTGAACTTTAATAATTATTAAGTTATTTTTCATCTATCAAATCTTCTTAAATTTGAGCGCTGAATAGCTGAAAGTAACTATCTTATAGTAAAAAAGATTCATCATCTGTTTCCTTCAGGCCTTTGGAATTCAGGAAGTATCTAACAAAATTTGTAGTATGTTTCTAAATTCAGTTACTCAAGAAACAAATACAAAAAAAATCACCTCTTCATATTAAAATAACTAAAATACCTAAAATTTCTAAAAAGACAATAATCTCATGTAGGCTAATCCCACAACAGAATCTGGCATGTATGGGATTCGTCATGTTTAAAACACAGATTAAGCTAATTTTATTAAAAAAATGAATAAAAGAAACTATAAAAATGAATGAGTGAGTGAATGAATATATATGGTTTATAAACAGGCTTATCTACCAAAGCACACGGATGCCTTAGAAATTTACTATAAATGTAGATAACCAATATTAGAAATTTGAAAAGATCATAGATTAAAGTCTAACATTTAAATGGCAAAATATTTACCAGGAAGTTCCAAAAAAGTTTAAAGGGCAGTAAAACAAAGCACAGCATGAATCAATCAAAACAATTAATGTTGGAATGTTTCATGAGCTACTTTCATAAAGATATTGTAAAAGTGTATCTCACTTAGGATAAATATTTACTGGTCATTTTAAAGGCTTAAAAGGCTCAGTTGTGACACATCCTTGAAACCCACCTATCATTTTGGCTTCCTCTTCAGTTAGTGTTTTACTCAAATATGTTTTCTTCACTCTCAATGTGTTTCCTGAAGGGAGAACAGCTCCTGTGACGGGCATGGGAGGCTCACCGTCTTTCTGCTGCAAGCTATCAGCAATTACCAAGAATGCCCGTAAACCAATGTTCATTCTCTGTGAGAAACAATATGCTTAAGATTAAAAGGAAGACCCAATGAAACTGTCACTCTTTCAGAGAAGTTAAACTTCCTTGCCTTTGAGATTAGTTTGGGAGAGCAATTTAAAAGGCACAAGAGTTTAGGCCAAACCTATGAAAATAAAATGAAATTTTTGTTACTGTTTGTTGCTGCATCACAAGAAAACTGGTAAGATTTTCACCAAACTTGGAAGGTATGTTTGAGGCAGTCACACACCATATTCTATTTGGAGGATTCTGGGTATACCTCAAAGGGATAGGCAGTCATCCTCTGGAGCAGCTGCAACCAAGGTAAACTGAGGTAAACAAAAGGTTCTTATGTTTCTGGGAAGGAGACATAAGTGTTGATTTACAGAGATTGAATGAAAACAAACAGGAGTTCCAAGTGGGCACCACAAAACAAAGTCATTTGCTCTGAACTGCAAGTTGTTGACTTTTCTTATAAGGGTTAGCGGGCTAGAAAACAAATTTAAAAAAATTCAGTGCCACAGAACCTGTTACTGATAAAAACACATGAGGTTATAAGAAGAAACACCATTCTGGACTGATCTTTTCTCTTTCTCAGACTCAGGTTAGGCACAATATTGATTCTGAAAGATGACTGAGTAAGGTAGTGACTCCCAGAAGCACTAACCTTAAAAGGTCAGAAAGAACTAAAACATCTGTGCTTCCTCAAACAGCCATGTGTAAAACATTTACGCTCCTATTTTCAAACCACATGAAGTAATAGGTTCCCAAAGTAGACCTACAGCAGAAAATAATGATTACTTATACTAATAATAGCCTAGTTACAATTTATTGAGTCCCTAAAATATCTCTAGAACTGCTCATTCACTCTCATCTTTAAAATAGCCACACAAAGAAGGTATGATTATTCTCACTTTTCAGGTGGGAAAACTGAGGTGACACAACTAATAATTGGGAAGCTGTACATCCTAGTCAGGTTTGCACAAATCACCATTCTGTGATACATCATTATATTTTATACAAAGCAATATTGATTCTTCTCATTTTAAAACTTCTAATTCAGGTCTCAAGGCATAAAGATATTTCAACCAGGATTAGGTGAACATTTCTCTGGACATTGGAACTTATACCCAGTTCAATGTATGCTTAGTGATTTTAAGGCCTTCTATTTCTCCATTTCTAGAATGCAATAAAATAATTGCTTTATTTTCTAGAATGAAGGAGTATTAACTTAAAAAAAATAATTGTATACTAAGTCCTTTAGTTCAGTCATTTATTTTAGCAGTTTCTTCATAAGTCATTTCTTAGACATATGTATTTTTATCTAGATACAGCAAATGTTTTGGGTAATGAATTAAAGTGTTCAATTCAGGAGATACAATACTGATAGAATAACCATGGATTGACATAGATAGTCAATTCACAATTACACAAGTGGATTATCCAATTTATGAATTATCCTACTAGTTCTTTTAGTTTTCCTTCCCTCTAGACAACACTAAAGGCAGAAGTAAAATGAGATATCTGGGGGCACATATTTTTAATTTAATTTCAAAGATAATTTCTTTTTGTATTTCATATAGTTCTGCATAATACTTCTGCCTTTTATTATTTGTCTAATCTTGAGAAGTAACAATTTTTCTAAGACCAGCTCTCAGCTTCCAGTCAGTAAAATGAGAATAATAGCACCTATTGATAATATAAGGCTATGGTGAGAATTAAATAAAATGTCTGAAAAGTTCCTGCTGTATTGTAGGAATATTATATTGTAGGATGGAATCTCCACTTTATTTTTTTGAGTAAAGTATACTGAGCTAAAATTTACATGTAGTAAAATTAATTCAGTTATAGTTCTTGGAATTTTGAGAAACATATATAGTCAGATAACCACCATCATAGTCAAGATACAAAGCATTTCCATCATCCCCAACAGTTTCCTTGTCCCTCTTTATAGTCAGCTCTCTCTCCTAATATCAGCATTTGACAACCATTGTCTAATTTCTGCATATAGTTTTATCTTTTCCAGAATGTGACATAAACGGAATGAAAGATTATTCAGCCTTTTGTGTCGTCCTTCTTTTACTTAGAATAATGCTTTTGAGATGCTGAGTATCAGTTTTGTTCCTGTTGATTGCTGAATAGTTTTCCATTGTATTGATGGCTCACAATTTGATTTGCCACTCATCGGTTGATGAACATGAGTTGTTTTCGCGTTTTTATTGGTTATGAATAAAGCTGTTAAATAGTCATATAATTGGTTGATCTTACTTGAGTTGGGATGCTACCACAGAAACATCATACACTTAATTTCACTAGATTTAGTATTTTACCATTACATGTACATACTTTTTGTTTCATCACTTCCCAATATCCAACTTGTTCATTTGCATGTAGAGTTAAAAGTGAAATTACTGACTTATATAAAATGAAACCCATACTTGAAGCAAGAGTTATGTTTTTTAAGCAAGGTTTACTCTATAAGAACAGAATATGGTAGCACATGAATCTTTCATCATTCTAAGTCTATATCAAAAATTTTAGTTGTAAAATTCCATCATCTATAATACTGCGTTAAATAATGAGAGAAACAAATAAAAGACTTTAGGAACATGTTCTTTACTCCATTCCCCAAAGTTGCAAAGCAAAGGTATGCTTCTGTTATACATCTGTGTTAAAAGTACATAAAAGGATGAGTCATACCTCTGGATTGAGACTGAAGGCTTTTGCTGGTTTTCCCACACAAAGAAAATCAAAAATGATTTCTTTCATTGCAAAATCTAATCGCTCCTGTAGTGAAAATAACAAAACAAAATGAAAGTGTTGGAAAACAAATTCAACATGAAATGTCTGTTCTCATCATATGCACCAAATAGGTGCCTGCTCAAAGAAGAGAGGTACCACTCAACTTTATGGATCAGAGGACCCCTGAATGAAGGCCAGCCCATGTGAACCTTTGGTGGAGTTGCTTCTGTTTTCACGTGGTGTGCTGAGAAGCCTTCACTGTATAAGATGTAATTTACCCCTAAAGCATGGAATGACTGATGACACCCCCACCCCCCCAAATAAAACACTCAAACACCTGGAGTATCTGGACTTATTCCAGTTCAAACTCTTTCTCCTTGCACTGCAGATGCTGATAACTAACTCCTTGAAATCCAAATTAAAACATCTTTTTAAAAGTGCCACTGCAAAATTACCATTGTCTTCTATTCTCTAACATTACAAATTCTTTGGCTCATATTTTAACAGACAATTCTGCAAGTGAAGTGAATAATCAACAAAGGAAGATGTATTAAGGTTTATAAATGAGAAAATCTAAGCCATATTCTAAAAATTCCAGACAATGACCACTAAGCTATGACAGGTTCGTTTTACACAGCATATTTCAGAATAGTCAAAGCACAATCACTTGAAAATTATATCTAGAAAATTTACACTTATTTGTTCACCTGCAAAGTAAATAATATTTTTTCCCTAAGTACTAACATTACAGAGACAATTCACTGTCATTACCAGACACAGAGAGATACGAAATTAAATAATCTGTGACGTAACTATTGAAACTTATGTGTATATATCAACTGTACTTTATTTATCTTTATTCATATAAGAGCCTAAGGAAAACTCAGTGAGCATTTTCTACCTTTTATAGAATGTAAAAGCTGAGGGAAAAAAATGCTCTCCAACTTGTTTAAGGTAATAGAGCTGGCTCATCGCAGAAGCTGGACTGGAGTAAATCTCTGTTCATGCCCCTCCACAAGTCACACTGAAGTCAAAGTTGGGGTAAAACCATTTACTCACAAAGTATTTTTAAAAAGTAAACAACCTGGATATAAATAGTACACTAAACACTAAAAACTATATATAATATACTGGGTCCAGTTTTTAAGTAAATGAGTGCTTGTGAAGAGCTTAGAATTTAGTACACAGTAAAGTACTTGATAAACGCTAATACTCCTATTCACTTTTAGAGGGTGAAAGAGCATTATTATTTACTCCGCCAATTTCATTCAATTGTGTTCTTTTGATATGCTCCAAACATCAGATCTTCTGCTTCCTCCTGACTTGCAGAATCCAAGGCAGAGAATCAGGAAAAAACAGGGATCAAGAGTCAAGTGATATTTTCACTAATAGTCTCTGTGACCTTAGATGAGTCACTTAAACTCTGTCTCTCAGTTCCTTCACTTGTCAAAGGCTGAAAACACTTGCTGTACTGTCACAATTTGTTTTGAGGGGAAAAAAAAGTTATGTGTAAAAACACTTTCAAAACCATTCTGAAAAGTCTATGAACTTAAAATATTATTTTAGTATCTTTATCTGTTTGTACTTCATAAGAAGACGACTTAAAAGTTAATGGGAAGACTCTTACTGCCAGAAACATCTCCATTACCTGGGCAATGAACTGGATGATTTTCACAAAGATGTTCAGAGGCATATCCCTTGGCACCACACCACGGGACCCTTTGGGGAAAAGTGTTGTGATGATGGTTATAAGACGGCTGAAAGATAAGGGGGGAAAAGAGAAAACAAGCAAGATTGGCTGAGCTCCAGTGCTTTAAGAGAAAATGGCAGATGTTTTACCTTATCTAAGAATCAGAGAGAATGAAAAAGAAAACAAACCACTTCATCACTTTTCCATTAGCATAATTACTCTATGAAAAGTCTTTCTGGAAAACTAAGGGCACTTGGAAAATTATAGCTGTTTCCTTTGTTAAAAGTGGTACATGGAGCGCTGGACACAGAACTTGGCAGTCCTGGTAGGGCCTGGGGTTTCTGTAATGACTGCTGAGCCAATGACTAAGTGAAGCCTGAAAAGTTCTTAGGGCTTAGATCTTTTAGGGCTTAGAACTTTTAGAAACTTAAATCTTTTAGTAAATGCCAGGTTTCAACAGCTTCTAGTTAGGTTAGAATAGGAAGCAACAAAATGAAGCCCCCTCTCCATGGGCTGAAGGTATGTTTACCATTAATGCAATCAAGTGGTTATCATTAACTCAAGCCAGCTCCTTACCTCTGGGTAGCTGTGTTGCTTTCACATTTAATTCGAATCATGTAAACCCAAAGTAATCTGTACAGAGATTCCAGTGCAACGCGAGCCATCTTGGGGTCTTTATTCTACAACAGAAACCAAGATGTAAGATTGCAGATTAAATGGTGATGTATGGCAGTTATTCATCTCTGAATGTTTGAACATCTGAGGTGAGTGGCAGGGGGCCTACAAGGAAATTATGGGGTATTTACTTCCTGGTGCTCACTGGATAAATAACCTATGCGGTGGGATCCAATCAAAACATGAGGGCAGGACAGAGCAGTTTTGGAAGAAGTCATTTTAATCTTTCCTTTGCCATGGTGAGCATATAAGAGATTGCCTTTTTCCTCCAGCCCCAAGGAACCTGTATCCCTTAGTGTTTAAATGCTTGCTAAATAGTCTGTCATTCACAACCTTTTTATAGGTCTTTCGCTTCTATGTTAGTTCCCCCCTTCATTAATTTATTTATCTTGTCATTACTGTTTTAGCTGTTTCATTGTTTTTTTTTTTAATATTTATTTTATTTATACATACAGGCTGGGGTACAGGCCAGAGGTGTGGGGAGGCGAGAGGGCTCACCAGAGACAGAGCGGGTAGCAGAACAGGCAGATCAGAAATACACTACTGAGGGGAGCAGGGGGCGAGGCAGGAGAGGTCTGCCACACCATGTGGGATTCTCCCCGGCCAGGCATCGAACTCGCGTCGCTGATGCCAACAGCTCCACAGCGCAGCGCTTAACCGCTGCGCCCCCGGGGAGGCCCTGTTTCATTGTTTTTTATTTATTGCTAGTGTAGGTAATTTGGGTGCTTTTTTTTTAGAATTGATAATTGTTATAGAGTAGATCTTGGATAAAGTTTACCTTTAATCTGTTTACTGAACAAGATGAGTCACAAATAAATTTTATGGAAAAGAGATAGGGAGTGGTTTTTTAGATTAAGGAAAGATTTCTTTTATCTATGCAGCCTTAAAATAACATTTTAGTGTGAACATTATTATAAAATTCCAAATTTTCTTATACATTTTAGTCTTTTTCTGGATTTTGTTTTTGTTTTCTATTAGTCTCTCTATTCATGTGCTAAAATCCCATCATTTTAATTTTATAATGTGTTTTACTACCTGGTACGATCTACCTGCCACCATCCATTAAACTTCTTTGAATTTTCCCAGATATCTCTGTTTATCCTTCCAAATAAACTTTATGACTACTTTTCTAGCTCCAGAGGGGGAAAAAAAAAACCCAACTTTTAAGAAGCATACATTTATACATAACAAATTATTTTTTTTGCTATTAGTAAAGCAAGTATGATATATCTTTTAATTTACTGAATGTATTTGGTTACTTAAAAGGACTTGAAACTAATGAAGCTATATTTAACATAAACGATCATTAAAATTTTTTTTTTATCTATTACTTTTCTTTCAATCACTCCAAATCTGCAAATGTCTATGATGTACTTACATGGTGGTTAAAATATACTAAACACACACTACCTTCATTTGAATCTATCCTGCCCTGCAATTTGTTATCAGTTCTGGCTTATGGGAATATTATGATAATTAAATGAGTCAACGCACGTATAATATTTATTACTGTCCCTGTCCATAGTAACTAGGATACTATATGCATGTCACCAGGATTCAGCAGCAAAGGAGATGTTCTCTCTGATTTTCAGGGGGTTTCCACACTAGTGGAAAGGTCTCCACCTCTGTCAATTTCCCTTTATTAGAATATGTTTGCATAGTTATGTCATCTGAAATTCTTTTATGTGCATTATCTCACATTGTGAATCATAGTAAGGTCAGACAAATATCATCTACGATTCACTGTGGAGTTTATCTGAGATGTTTAGTTTAAATGATTCATATTACTATCTTCTGCTTAACTTCAGTTTCTTTTATACTTTTTTCCTGAAGGCCCAGCCACATTTAATTTTTTGATGCATCTTCTTATGACCGATGAGCTTTCATTTTTAAGAATATATTTGTGATTGTCTATTTTTGCTCCCACAGAGACTGAAGAGCAAAACGGTTAACTTAAGTTTTTATTTTGTTTGACCTGTGGGTACTGCACTAGTGGTCAATTTTTACTATTTCAAGATGATATTATTGATTGCTACAATTGTCTGCTAAAACCATTTCCTTGCCTCTTCTCCACTCTCAGCACTATCAAGTTGTATTATTAACTTGCATATACGCTGTTTACTTCTTTGCATTTAAAATCCTTTAGTAGATTCTAATAACTTACTGGACAATGTCCAAATTCCATGATCAGGTGCATGAGGGGCCTTTGGTGACCTGGCTTCCCCACTACCAACTCCTGCTTTCACCTTGGGATGCAAGCTGTAACATCCTTTCTGCAATTCCCTGAATGTCTGGAATGCTTTCCTACTCTCTGTCTACTTGGAACATTCTTATTCTCTGGCAAGATTCAGTTAAATGTCACCTATTCCATTAGATTTCCCTGCCTCTCCACTTCCTCACACAGAGAGAATGCCAAGTGTCCTTGTCCTCTGCCTTCTAGAATGTTGTTCATTCTTTCACTTGTACATTTTCTACCAGACATGAGCTCCAGGAGTTTTAGTCCATTCATCTTTGTATCCTCAGTGACTGTTTTATGGCACGTTATCAATAAATAATCAAATTTTAAAAAAGTGAACTGTGAATAGTAACTAAACAACTTGATGCATATACAGGGTTCTTTATATAGAACCTACACAAAAGGAGAGCTGAAGGTACTCTACATAATACAATGATTCTACTAAACATCTGACACTTGTTTGGTATTTTGATATCTTAAAGGTGCTTTCATATACTGTGACATCAATTGAGGAATTTGATCATTGAGAGGGGCCAAATGACTTGCTCAAGGCCATCAGGCTAATAAATGCCAGCCGGGATAGTTACTGATTTCTGCTCTATTAAGTACCTTTCGCTCAGAAATGGGAATGTATATATTACACAGGGCTTACTATATTAGGCGTTGTTATCAATGCTGTATACATATTAACTCATTTTAATTCTCATAACAACCCATGAAGCAGATACTGCTACTGTATGATGAAATAACAAAACAGAGAGGGATAACTTATCCAAGGTGACACAGCTAATAACTGGCAGAGGCAAAATCGGACCCTAGCCAATCTGGCTCCAGTGCTTCAAAGCATTAATTTTTCCACTTCATTTTAAGTTTATATGGAGACTGCTCAAAAATGCACTACTAGGTTATGTTCTACTTAGCAAGACTTCTTCCTCATTGTCTTTGTATCCAATAGCACCTAACATAATAGGGTCTTGACATGTACTTTTAGGATATAGATACTTTTAGCCTAAGTCTGATGCTTATATCTGTGAGTAAGGTCTCTACTTCAAGACTGACAGACTACTCTTTCACTGATATCAGCGTCTTCAGTAGTTAATTAGCCAGTAGTTTATTCATTATGGTTCTGAGGTTATAGTGACAAAATTGTTCAGGAAACTGATGGCTTTCAGATAGATCTTCCCTGAACCCTGCGGCTCAGTGCTGGTCAGTGACACACTTATGTGATATGCCAACCTGCCCAACACAATGTTTACCTCCTTTAACTTTTGCTTTTGATTTCATTAAAGCTGTGTGAACAGTAATAAATAAGGAAAATTGAAATCACCAATAAGTTGACTGGTGATAGGGTCACTGGACAGACCAATGTTTCTCAAGGTCTATACAGCATTCACCTGGCTGCTTATAAAATACAGATTCGTTGGCTGCACCTCAGACATTCTGAACCAGAATCTCTGGAGGTAGGCTTCAAGAAACTGAATTTTTAAAAAAGAGATTTTATTTATTTTTTGCAGAGAAGAACTTGGTCTAGGCCAGAGGTACAGGGGAATGAGAGGATTCACCAGAGACAAAGTAGGGAGCAGAGCAGGCAGATCTATTAAAATACACTGTTAAGGGGAGCAGCAGGGTGAGACAGGAGAGGTCTGCTCCCTGGCCAGGGATCTAACTCAGGCCATCATGGTGGTAGCACTGAGACTTAAACCCTAGGCCACCAGGGAGGCCCCCAAGAAATTTCATTTTTAACAGGTTTCCTTGGAGATTTTTGTGCATGCTAAGGCAAAGATATATTGACATAGATTGATAAATAATTTTAGTCAACTTTTGATTTTGTTATATATACTCAAATACCTTTTGGTTTTTTCTTCCATTGCAACTAAAACCATTGAAGTAAATCTACATCCTTTTGTTATATTTCCTTTCATCTCATAGTCAACACCTTTCTTCTTTCTGGCATTTCTTTTTGATATTTAACTCAATTTACTTTGATCACAATTCACTCTTTTTGATGACTGTATTATCCAAATAATATCCATGCTATAATTTAAGATAATCTCTGAAATTATCATACTAACAGTTTACAGAGATAATTTTCCTATTCAATGACTGAACAAGTAAGTCATTTATGGAAGGTAATACACCTTGTCATCTGATCACTAATTTTTGGATTCAGTTTGTGTGCACTATTAGAATTTTTAAACGCCATTTTGAGATGTTAGAGGTTTTTTCAATTTTGTATAAATGATATTAATATTAAAGCAGAATAACTACCTCTTGAAATTAATATTTTAAATAGCTAATACAGTGTCATTTAAAAATGATATTTACAAAGAGAATAGCAGTTGTTTTAAAATGCATGGAGCCATACATTTTAATGCATTCAAACAATGAAAAAGGAATCTGTAATATAATACTCAATGTCTCTATCTAAAAATAAAAACAGCATCAATAACCTTATTATTATATATATATGAAAAGTTGGAAAAGCACTCTTATAACATCTTTGTAATTATTACACACATATATAAAGTGCTATGAAAAAATTTCATTAAATATGTTTATGGCAAGCATTTATTATTGGAGATTCTTAATGAAAATCAAGACTTTTCATATATCCTTTCTTTTCTGCCCTGAATGTGTCCTTCCCTATTTTAATATTCTATATGATTTTCTCTATAGCACTTATCAGAAACGGAAGTTTCCCTCTCTTACAGCTGTTGACTACTTTATTTTCTATCTTCCTTACTAATGTATAAGGTCTCAGAGACCAGGGAGTGTTATTGTATTCTTCATCACTCATTTCCAGCCTAGAACAGTACCTGGTATACTTTTTGTAAAGAATTGTTGACTGACTTACTGGCAGAATAAGTGGTCACATTCTAGTACTTGCATAAGCAGTGACTGAGATGAAAGGAGAATGATTTTTAATTCTGTACTTTCTAGGACTATGAAAGTAGGTTAACACTGTCTAACTTTTAGGTGAAGTACTGCTACCTGAACAGAATTTTTAGAAAAATAGAAATAATACCCATAAGAGCACAGTGAGGGCTCAACGCAGTCTGTGATACTGTCACAATGAATCTTGACAACGTGCTTAAAATCCCTACTGGCCTGGTTCATAATAGATTTATAACAAAGTATTATTAAGTCAATTTTTCAAAGCATATTTTCTATTTTCAGAACAACATATTATGGCATATGTGAAGGGAATGTATCACTTGTTTATAGCTCAATATATTCAGATTCTGGACATAAAATACATGCAAGAAAAAGTACTGGTCACCACTGACCAAGAGTTCCTGAAAGATGTCAATGTTTTGGTGAAAGGTGCTATAAATTTTTCATCACTTTAGAAATGGTCGCCTGCTAAGATACGCTTGGCCAAGTTAATTAAGTGTAAATATTAAAGACTTCACGTGTGTGTTAGCAAAACACCCTACTTCTGACAGATTGGTGCTGAGGATAAACCAGGACACTGATATTAAATGAATGTTTAATCTGAGAGCTTGTTTACTTGAAAGAGGCAGATATTATTTTTGTTCATACACACTTCTCTTCTGCTACATGTCACCCTGCCACCTTGATAACTCACCTCTGTGGAACACATCAAAGATGGCTACCATGTACCACATGTAGGGTTTAAACACTAGGTTCATTATACTTCAGAATGTAGGGGGAGAGGGGCAGGCAAAGGGGTAAGGGAGTTGGAGGGAAAAAGTACAAAAGTGAATAGAGACAAGAGTTGGTTTGGTGTTCTTTTATGAAATGATATGGTTAACTCTAATTCCATAATATATTCAAGGTGTCAAGACAGAAGCCATGTGACTTTTTTCCACAGGCATTTTTTTTGCCTATTAAAGGATTCTTATATTGTTATGGCATTTTAAAATGACCCTTTAAGCATAGTGGGTTTAGTTCTAAATATACATAACACAATTTTATCCTGATTGTAAATCCACAAGAATATTTTACAATTTCAGCCTTGGGTTGGAGAATCTAACAATTTATTACCTGTAAATTAAAATATTGCTTTTACTTCATCTAATAACTACCTCCTTCATGCTTCAGAGGGTACTAGACCTCTACAAAGGACACAGGTATCTCCCTACTCCCAGCTTGTACATTCCTCACTGTTTTTATCACACACTGAAACTTCATATTCCTCAATGAAAGCTAAGCTCCTTAAGGACAGGGACTCAATTCTCTATCTAGTTTTTATGCGGTTGCTTCTCCTACCTTTTCCATCCTTTCTTAAAATCTCACACAGTGAACACTTTTTAACACCCTGGTGAATTGAACTGAATTCTGGAATGTCGTTCCTTCTCTCTATACAACTGACTCTATAGATTCTTTTTACTTAAAATTTTTATTGAGGTAACATTGGTTTAAAAATAGAAGTTTCGGGTGTATAGTTTTATAGTAACTAGATACATTCTTTCTGATTTTATTGACTTCCTCTTCTAGAAATTCTAAAGCTTGAAATGGCTGCACAGGGAGACATGCAGCCCATTTCTTCTAGGGCTACTGATAACCCTGCTATTAAGTTATTCTTGTGGGTTTTGACCAGAGTACCAAACAATGTTCTAACTTTGAAGCAATTAAGTTCTAAAGTAAGATTATACTGCTAAATTTCATAAACACTTTGGATAAAGCACTTTTGGTCTTTTTGGTCACAATAATAAATTGTCATGAAAAATATTATTTTAATTCTAACTAAAATTTTTCATAAACACATTCATTTACCACAATATATACAGAAAAGAGTATTATGAATAGTCTTAATAATTCTTCTTTTGAACAAAATGATGATTTTATAGTTGTGTAAAATGTAAAAAAAAAAAATAATGGAACCAATAACTGAATAAAATAATGGACCAAATAAAGAAATGCATTTGGGCTACATGTTAGAGATGCATAACAGATGGATTAACCCTAAATCCCCAAATAAAATACCTGAAAGTGGCCAGTATTATAATAGTTGATAACCCCAAAAAGCACTTCATTTTTCAAATATTTAAAAGCTTAATTCTATATTCCCTATTATTATATTTCACTGCCAATTTGAAGAAATACATGATTATAATCTTTGATTTCATAATAAGCTTTTGGAGCCAGTACACAGTTGGTGCTTAAAACAGCTCTAATGCAGATTATTCTGTAATTATGGTAAATGCCAAAATAATATAATTAATCTTAACCACTTTATGAAATTAAAGTGTCTTAGAATAAAAAAGACAAGGCAAACAAAAACAATTACGGGATTTTATAATTATATTTAAAAAGTGCAAATATCAAACTTGTAAAACAAATTCAGCATCTTTGGATATAAAACAACTGGAAGCAACTGAAAAACACAAACTATTTGTATTTATATTAGGGATCGTTTTAATTTAGTTTATTTGCCACTAAGTCACTAAACTCAAAATATGTTCAACCTCATTATAAAGCAAATTTTCAAGCTAATCATTATGGTGTTTTAACTAGGCTCCTTGGCTTCAGGGAACAAGACTTAACTCCGATCACCTAGTACCTCTGCTGCCTACCTGGAAATCAGTGGTTCAGTGAATGCTTAGAATTGATCCACTGTCACATGGTTTGAACAGAATACCTTCAAATAGTTACAGATAACAGTGACAGGAAATAAGTGTTTCCTGTTACTAGGTCCATCCTCCCATAGAATGGAACTTTCCCCCTAAATATTTTCCTACACTGGAGGGGTAGAGGAAGGATGGAAGAGGTATAGATGTGCTTCTGAAATCAAATCACCTGCTTCTCTCAGCTAAACATCCCCACCACACATACAAAAAATGATTTAGATAAAATGTGACAATAGGTGTACCAAATGCCAATAATGGGGCATTTAATTCTACTTTCAAAGTGAAAAGATTTCATCCTCAAATGTGAAGTAATTTCTCCTGTCCATAATCACCCTTTAAAACTGTCTCTATATACTAAGAACTCCTTAATTTTTTAAATTATTCCAATAGCATAGGATAATTCCCTCTCACTGTCACAAGTCCCCATACCAGCCTGAAAACTGGATCTAGCTTCATGAAAGGCTTTTTGAGCTGACAAATACTAACTTTAAGGTTGGATAAGCAGTTGTTGAGGAAAATGTGCCATCTGTTCAGGAATAGTTGCTTCTGACTGACACAGAGCAGGCAGGTCACCAGTGGGTACAATGCCTGTGAAAAAAGAAGATGAGGTCACAGGATGATTTATATTTCAACAAACCAGGTAACCCACATTCTCTGGAAATAATACCTATCTACCTCCCTCTGTGGCCAGAATAAACACGACAAACCCAACAGGTACAGTGCAGAGGCGGGCATTTGGCAAATGCTTTTTGATGATGCTGGGGATGGAATAAACTAGTATGTACAGTGTATAAAAAGTTTTGTGCATAAGTGGAAATCTGATTCACTGACTTAGTCTTCACTTATTAATTTAAAAAGCAAACTCACTATTTCAGGGATTATAAGTCCAATGTGATGAAATAACTGCTTGAGCTAAAGCTGACCCTAAACTCATCTTAGGTCATTCTCAATCCTCAGGGGGAAAAACCAAGAAGACACACTAATTTTGAAAACATTATTGGCTTTTTTGCTCATAAACATCTACTAGTTTGTCCCTGCCTTATTGGTAGGTTATATTTTCTTTTGCATGCAATCTTTCTGTAATTAAGGAAGATTCCTAAAAGAAATGTTATTGCATTGGTAAACACCACCAAGACAAATTTAACCACAGGAGGAATTTGCTTCTGACCAAATAAACAGAGGTGCTACTGTGCTTTTCCTGACTAACTGGGCTGGTTTCCCACAGCAACTGGAGAAGACAAAAAAGCTATTGGGTGGCTACCCAAAGAATAACACGCAGAACCCATCACCATTTTGCTGAGCCAGATAGCATGTATCTTTATTGCTGCAAAAAATTAAGGCTAGTGAAGATTTAAACAAAAGCATCACTGGCTCATCTGTTACCAGAATTAGTAAAAAATAATCACGACAATGAGATTCCATTCTAAACAATCCATGAAAATTTTGTTTTTTTCATTAACTTGGTTTTAAACTATCTTTCAACTACTGCTACCATTGAGTGCAAGTTAATTTGAGTTAGTAATAGAAATTAAAAGGAAAAATGCAAGCTGTTAGTTCTAATAACCACAGAATGTAGACAAAGATGTAAATTTATCACCATTGCTCAGCAAAGCAACTGAGTACCTACTCTAATAATGGTGGCAATGTTCCTACTTGGAAAACTAGCACAAACCATGTCAGTAACCAGCTACCTAAACAACGTGCTTCCCCCAAATTATCATAATCACAGCTGGTATCCACTTGCTGGCAAAAGGTTGTAGTAATTTTACGTGGTGCCCGTTAGTATGAGCTTTCCCAAAAATTATTTTACAAGCCTTCAGAGAATCTTTCCTATGGTAACTGTCTGTAAACTGTCTTTTCTGCCTGGCTCCATTTTGATTCTGATTATCAGGATAGAAATTAACCAGTAAGATTCCTGGGGATTGAGAAGACAAACTATTATTATAAACTTTTGTTTTCAGATTAGAAAATATACTCAGAAACTAAAACAAAAATGAAGTTAAGCCAAACTTGAAAATAAACAACAGAACTCTTAAGACTAGAAGAGCCATCAGAGACAGTATGGTCTAAACCCCTTACATAACCAGTGTCAACATTATATATGTCATCAAGGTCAACATTTAGTGCAAAGCCCCAAATTTTGAAATGTGAACTTTTTCTGAAGGAGTTGTAGGTAGTTCTCCTATTTGTGGAATGCTTATGACACTCAAATACATTTCATCTAGGAATTTTAGTCTTTGCAGTTTTGTGTTTCAAGTTTTTTAGAGTTACTAACCAAGGAATGCTTCTTTCGAGAAGAAAGTTCCAGCGTGGTATCATATAAGCTTTCAACAAAGTTTCTAAGGCAGGGAACATTTACTTCATTTTTAACAGCCTGGAACAGAGATGCATATAATATTATATTAATAAAATTGTTGATTCTCTAATTCAATCTAAAGAGATTCTTAAAGATAAAAATGTAACTCACAGCAGCAACTGGGACAAGAATTTCAACAAAAAGTCCAGCCAAAGCATGCTTGATATCTTTGTCTTTGACCTCAAGGAAATAATGTGCACATTCCTGGGGAGTAGAAAAAGAGGAAACACAGGAAGACTAGATTGAAATTGGTACACAAAATGCATTTATTCAAATTTAAACAAATAGCTCTTAATTGAATCATACACACTAACACAGTACTTTTTATAACTTATTGAAAAATCACAAGATTTGAGCAGTTACAGTTAAGTTCATAGTGGCCCCAAAGACATTTAGCAAGACTGATTTTCTCACTCTTCCTACTTCTATCTCAGATCACTATGCTAAAAACAAAATATCTACAGCCAGCATGCAGACATTCATCCACTGAATTAATAGTTGATTTGCTAAGTCAGTCATCTCCAACAAATTTTTACAGACTACCTACTGTGTGTGGGACCTGATTCTTGACAAACCCACAAACTCCACATCCCCAGAGAAAGTAAACATGGGAAGAGGAAGAAAACTTTAAACTTACTCCAGGCTTTGACAGCCTGGGGCACAGAACTGTTTACTCGCTAGTCCTGACATTTTAGGTGTGTTTGTTATTCAGATAGTTTCATAAGCAAGTTTGGAATGCTTCTCTTCCCCAAGTCAGAGAACTTTGGAATAATTTCCACACAAGGATGTCTTTGCTGTCGACTACAATCTATGAAAGGGTATTTTTTGGTTGTTCAGAAAGTTGTTTATTAGGTAAGCTGGCCTATCCAGAATTCTGTCAGCCCCTTTCTCCTTCCTGGTCTTTTTGTTAGTAACTTACTGTGGTTATTAGGTATTATTTTCATGGAAGAATCCATGTATTAGTGATGACCTGTTAATAGCTCCATTATTACCACTTATTTTCAGTTAACATTGGGACCATGGTCAACAACTGTTCCTAAAGTCCACAGTCTAACAACAGATTATACTAAGACATTAGTGTGATTCAGCATTGTCATTGAGACAAATTTCCCAAAACAGGATGGAGCTGTGGTTCCCAGGTTAGTGGCCCTTTTCCAACATTATTTTGTATATGGATGTAAATACTAACTCAAATTGACACGCAAATAGATACATGAATTATTAGTTTCAGAAAGGGGTAACAATAATAATAATGATGGACACTCACTGAGTGTTTACTATTGAGTGTTAGCCAGGTGAGACGCCTCACAACCTTTTTATCAAAATGAGCACAATTCATTAAACTTTGAGTATATTCACAATTGTATATCTATTACCACAATCAAAAGTAGAAGGTTTCATTACCATCAAAAGAAACTCTGCCCCCCAGCAGTGATCCTTAGCTCTTTATTCATACTTCCTCCAGCCTGAGACAACCATTAACCTACTCTCTGTTTATAGTTGTGCCTGTTCTGGACATTTCATACACATGGAATCATATATGACCTTCTACGTCTGACGTCTTTCACATAGCATATTATTTTCTTTTTCTAAATTAAAAAATTAAGGTATAACTATCATACAACATTATATTAATTTCAGATATATAACAATGATTTAATATTTGTATATATTGAGAAATTTCTAGTAACATCCATCTTCACAGTTACAAAAACTTTGCCTCCTGTGACAAAAACTTTTAAGACTGACTCTCTAAACAGCTTTTAAATATGTAATATGGTATTATTAACTACAGTCACCATACCATATATGACATTCCAAGACTTAATTATAACTAGAAGTTTATACCTTTTGACCTCCTTCACCCATTTTTCCCACCTCCCACATCCTCACCTCAGGCAACCACCAATTTGTTCTCTATATCTATGAGCTTGATTTTTTAAAAAATTCTACATATAAATGAGAATATATTATATTTGTCTTTCTTTGACTTATTTTACTTAGCACAGTGCCTTCAAAATTTGTTGATGTTGAAAATGGTAGGGTGTCATTTTTTTCTATGACTGAATAAAGTTCCACTGTGTGAACGAACACACACACACAAATATATACATATCTGTTTCCTATCTATCTATCTATATCACATTTTCTTTATGAATTTATACATTAAGAAACACTTAGGTTTTTTTCCTTGACTGTTGTAAATAATACTACAATGAACAAGGGGTGCATATATCTTTTTGAGTTCGTGTTTTAGTTTTCTTTGGGCTAATCCCCAGAAGTGGATCCTGGTAGTTCAATTCCTTCCTTCCTTCCTTCCTTCCTTCCTTCCTTCCTTCCTTCCTTTCCTTCCTTCCTTCCTTCCTTCCTTCCTTCCTTCCTCCCTCCCTCCCTCCCTCCCTCCCTCCCTCCCTCCCTCCCTCCTTTTTTTCTTGGAGGAATCTACATGCTATTTTTTCATAGTGGGTAAAATAACTTCAGTTCCTACCAATAGTGTAGAAGAATTCCCTTTTTTCTACATCCTCACCAACACCTATGTTGGAAGTCTTTTTACTAATGGCCTAACAGGTATGAGGTAATAACTCATTATGGTTTTGATGTTCATTTCTCTGGTGCTTAATGATGTGGAGTATCTTTTTATGTGTTGTTGGTCATCTGTATGTTTTCTTTGGAAAAATGCCTATTTAGATTCTTTAGCACAACATTTGCAAGATTCATCCACGTGGTAGCATGTGTTAGTACTTCATTCCTTTTTGTGTCTGAATAATAATCCATTGTACATTTTGTTTATCTGTTATTGGTTGATAGACATTTGGGTTGTTTCCACTTTTTTTGCTATTATGAATAATGTAGCTATGAAAATTTATTTGCATTTAAGCCATTGTGTGGACAAATATTTTCATTTCTCTTGGGCATGTACCTAAAAAGTTGAGTTGATGAGTTATACGGTAACTCCAGATTTAACTATTTGAGGATCTTTCCAAAGTGGCTGCGACATTTTATATTCCCACTAGCAGTGTATGAAGAAAGGTTCCAATTTTTACTATATCCTTACCAAACAAGCTGTTATCTGTTTTTTTTTTTCTCTTTTTAAATTACAGTCATCCTAGTAGGTATGAAATGGTACCTAATCCTTATATTTAAGCTCTCTATTAATTAAGATACTCACTAAATCTAATTCACAGCAGCATTAGAACAGTGTTTCAGACACTCAATAAATCAGTATATTCTACTAAATCCTTATTTGTAACAATACTTTCTTTTTGTTAGTGCATAATCATGAACATTGTGTAATAGACATCTAAACCTCTATGGTTTGGGTGACCTTTTAAAAATAAATATTTTTTACAGTATGAATGAAAAATATTTCTTTTGAATTATAATGCTGTATTCCTGAAACCCATGTAATGTTATAAACCAAAGTCATTTCAAGAAAATTAAAGAAAAATATTTCTTATTCAGTATTTAAAATTCTGATGTCTCTGAATGTTACCAAAGCCAACTACATGTTATGAATTATAAAACATTATATTTTTTCACAGAACAATATACGGTCAGTGAGAAAGAGAAAAATATAAACAAATATCCATTGGTTTTTGTACACCCTACTCCAAAGACAATATGAAAGTTTAAAAATGAAATTGTAACTTTACTTTTATAAACTATAACTTCATTATTTGGTTACAAAGCACTTCTTGAATCGAGGAAGAAATGTTTTTTTTTTCTTTTTTTTTTTTTCACTTCAACAAATGGGCTTTCACATTCCAGGTTAGTTATTCTGATGAAGGGAGCTGTTCAAGTTGATAGCCCCTTATTTTTCCTGCCCAAAACATTACCTGCATAAACTGAAGAGAGGCCTCAAAGTCCTCCACTGGATACATCTTAATTCGAAAAAATTTCATTCCCATTATCAAACTGATAATACTTTGAACCACATAAGGATTCTGCTCTTTGTGCCGTAATTCTTTTAGCTCTGCCATAAATTTCTTCTTTACAGCAGGGAATCTAAGAAGAGAATATAAGTGATTTATCAAAGAAAGGGGAGGAAAGTGACTGCAATCAAGCCTCCAGCATCAGGGAGACAAGGCATAACGGGTCCTTCAAATCACTGGAAGAATAATGGCTGGTATTTTAAAAGAATTTGATATTGGGGATTTGGTAAGGAGCCCAAACTTCTTTTTCTCCTCTTATTCTACAAGAAGTTCAACATCTCCTTCAAGCAGGGAGCAGATTCAGCATTATTTAGACCCTCTCAAAGTGGCCCAGCTCCTTAATTGAACATGACAGAAAACTTCATGTCCTCAGGCTTGGCAATTTCCAAAATAATTGCAGATCTCTTAGGCCCTGAAGTGTTCAATTAGGAGAGTAACATGGTAGGCCTGCTAGTTTGGACCATAATAGCAAATAATGCCAAGAAATCATCCTATATTCATTTCCAGAGGTTAATGATTATTGATAAATACACTTTCAGGTTGAAGGAAAATATAGTAATGGGAAAATTCAAATCATGTCTAAAATATGAAAAGTTCCTTACTACATGTACAGGATTTGACACCTAAAAAGACACAGTCCCCAAGAAGCTTAAAATATTTGTATTGCTTGATAGTAAAATAATATTAATAATTAATAATATTAATTACATCTTGTATGACTGAAAAGAGAATAGAACTTAAGGGGATAGAAATAATAGCAGATCTTCAAAGTACTTCTGGATAAAGGAACATGCACATACAAAATATGCAAACAATTTCTGAGATGGATGGTTTGATTATTTGTTTAAAAAAAGTTATGGAAACATCCTAAAACTTATTGTATTTTGTTTCCTGAAACTATCAACTTGAGGTGAAAGGGGTCAATTAGGAGCAGGACATGATTAGAGTGGGTAATTATGATTATA
Source organism: Scalopus aquaticus (assembly GCA_004024925.1). Classification (NCBI taxonomy): domain Eukaryota; kingdom Metazoa; phylum Chordata; class Mammalia; order Eulipotyphla; family Talpidae; genus Scalopus; species Scalopus aquaticus. The sequence continues at coordinate 53,777 of PVIJ01007556.1, forward strand.
AATACTAAAGGTCAACTAATAGAATCCCAGAAGTTTGGAACAACAACTCCTGATATCTCAAAGTAGAAATATTAGAATAAATAAAGCAGGTGGTCAATATCCTAATATTATTTCACAGAACGCAATATGAAGAGTGCATGGTTGGTTGCCAAGAGGCTTCTTAAGAGCTGGCAATTTTCTAGTTTTTGGCTTGGATGGAGGAGGTTACATGGTATTCACTTGGTGAAACTGTTTGGATTTCTCTCAACAACTTATGGATTGTTTTTTTTAGTTTGCTACATATACTTCACAATAAAAATGTTTTAAGAAGACAACAGAGTAGAAAATATAAGTAGCTGAAAAATATTTAAATGTTTTAAGAGAGACATTCCTTAATAGGTTTGTTACAGAGTTAAGGATATTTATGGGATAATAATATAGTTAAGAATATTTCAGGGTATAATCGTAGTCTACAGTGACAATGAATTTCTATAAAACACCCATTTTCAAGACAGCATCCTGACCTAGTCCATTTTGACATTTCTTGAATGCTATTAAAATGTTAGAAAATAGTAACTGGGTCTACTTTACAAGTGAAATTAATCTTGGAGATTAGCTGCAACATTCTATATTTTTAGGATTAGGAAATTAGCAAAATTAAACAAATTTAGTTCACTAAATTTATAAACAGATGTATCAGATAACATCCATCTGAGACCGTAAGAACTGTATTCTTGAATATTTTGCAATATCTATCCCAAATTCAAATGTCATTATTCTTTTCTACTTCATAGAAAAAAATTGGTGATGATGACCATGACGATAGATATATAACACTTGTGATATACCTCACATAGTTCAGTGAACTTCATATATAGTAACTCAGTTAATCCTTGCAACAATTCTACTAAGGTATACCTTTGCTTATACCCATTTACAGAAGAGGAAACTGAGGCAGAGATTTAGAAATGTGATAAAGTCACACAGAGGATCAGAGCTGGAATGAGGAGTCAGGTGTCTAGCTCCAGGGCCCTTCCTCTTAATATCTGCACTCTGTATTATATCTAGGCCAGTGGCTCTCAGAGTGTCCTCACATCAGGTGGTTCTAATATACTCAACTTCATGAAGCAGTTGTATAGACTAGGAACACTAATAGATACATTTGTATAATATTCTGTATTTTATGTACATTATATTCACATACACTTTGTTTTCAAAGTGAGCCATTGATTTAGGCAGTGAACACATTTCCATTTTACAAATGAAGAAACACATATGGAAGATCAAAGTGGCAAAGGAGAGGCTCAAAACCAGGTCTTCAGATGTAAATTCCAGGATATTCCACTATACTCCAGTTGCCTTCAATAGTCATGAACTGTGAATAGTAGTCCCTGTCCTGCATGGAATGGTGCACAGTTTAACAGGGAAGATAAAAGGTGCAGCACTGACGATTAGCCATGTGAATAATAATAATAATAACAACAACAATGTATGTTAGCATGAGCCTGGCACTTTAGCTGGATCTCGCTGATCCTTCAGGAAGACTAAATGCCATAGGCGAGATCATTTTGTCATACTTCACATTGTCTTTTACGTGAATAATATACCAGAAGAGGTCATAGGGATTGGAGGGGCTTTTCCCAGCTAGATAATTAGAGAAGACTTCAGAGGTCATTTGAGTCAGGTGAAGGGTGAGCAGAGGTCTTTAGGCTGGGATGGATATAGAAGGGAGGAGGCAGAAATGTATGGCAAAACAATGGAAGTGGTACAGTCAGTTACACTTATAGCAATTTAATTCTTCCAAACTTAATTTAAAAAAATTGTATTTTAATTCAAATTACTTCCAAACACTAAAAATATTTTAAATTTTGAAATATGATAATTGAAAGAGAAAAATAATCTAATAGACTAAAGTTACATAGTTTTAAAGACCACATGATATAAAAGTTTGTCATTTCTAATTCATGACTAAAACAAGTAGAGATAGAAAAAGGCAGGTTATTTGTATAACCTATTCAATATTCTCATGAGTTAGTGGCCAAAAGCCTATTTATTTCTTATTTAAAAATAAATATGGTTATCTTTTACTTAAAATAGTTCCAAGTGACAGTAACATGTTATTTTAGCATAAAAATAATCCCCAAATGTATTTGTACATAAAATCTATCTTCCCTTAAAATAATTTTAGGGAAAGATAAATTTCCTTTCAATGACCATATCTTTAGCATTTAGCACTGTCTTTAGTAAAGACAGTGACTAAATCGTTATTCAATCTTTGGTATACTAAAACATTAACATAAAGATAAATCTGCTTTAAAATATATAGTACATTTTATAAAGGTGAGTGTATAAAATATATATGTATTAATATTACATCACATAAAAAGTGGTTTTGAAATCTATGAATCTTAGAAGCAATAACCACTGTTTAAAAAACTAATCCAGATTTTAACCTAAAACTTATTTAATTTTAACTTTAATTGATTTTGAAAAAGTCAACATTGTGGGTTTATGTGAGTTAATAGCAAAAAAATTTTCCTTAATGATAGGAATTAAGTATATTATCACTAGCAAGGTGAAAACCAGTGATTCTATTAAAACTAAAAGACCAAACTAAGTATTAATAACTAATGTCATAAAGAATAAAATATTTCACATATGTTACCATTGGGAACTACATATAAAATCTAAAATTAGAATTGTTACATTACTCAATTTATTAAAAAAAAGTAAATAACCACCCTGAACTGGAAAAGTTTATATCCTTTTTTCACCTCAAGAACAAAGGAAGAAGTACTTTTGTTTTCTTCTTTGCATAGAAGAACTGGGGTGTAGGCCAGAGTTTCAGGGGGCTGGGGTGTGAGTGTGAGAGGATTCGCCAGAAACAGACTGGGGAGCAGAATAGGCAGAGTTACTGAAATACACTGCTAAGGGAAGCAGCCGGTGAGACAGGAAAGATCTGTGCTACATGTGGGTCAGCTCCCAGGCTGGCATCGAACTCAGGCCTAAGCGGTGTTTGCGTGGACACGCAACCCCTAGGCCAACAGAGAGGGCCCAGAAAGCAGTACTTTTCAAGGAAAAGATAAAGAGTAATGATCCTTATATACTTATGAGAAGGAAGTAATGTGATAATTCATATTAAATATGACAGCAGTTTAAGACTGTACAACCTATCAACTGTACATTGACTGGTTCATAAAATATCCTTGGGATTATTATATATTATTGCAATTACTTCAGAATCTACTGACTAAGGGGTTCTTCTCCTGAGTGGGAAGTACTGAGGCATTGTTCAATTTAGGCCTTTTTTATACTCTACTATTGCAGAATTGGGGCAAATATTGATGTCATAAAAATAAAAAAAATATTGTTGGCAGGAAAACACTGGTTAGGTGGATCGTAACTCTGACCTAGTATGGAAATTCCTACAACATTCGAATGTTGTTTAATTACAGCATTGTTTTTCAATTCATTCATGACCAACTGAGAACTGATGTAGCTTAAAAAGGTCATTTTACAATTACTAAGGTTGTTATGAAGAAAAAGCCATTTTTGACATGTTAAACTTCCCAAGTGAAAATATAACAGAATTATGCTGGGATAATTATAAAGAAAGTAGAAAGGAATATGTTAAGATTTTTAGGGCTTGACAAATCAACCCTGATTTGTCATTAACTCATTAATATTAACTTATTTTTCTGGTCTTTTCTAGGAGTGAGGTAGAATCACACTAGTTAATTTGCCAGATAACTGCAACTTATCCCTTCAAAATGCCAATTCTTTTATTACTCAATTGCAATGGAAATGTATCCAGAATGCATTATGCCCTTTCTTCTTAATGACTCATGAACTACAATTATCACAATAGGCTATAACAAACATAGAACAGTCTCAAGCAAAATGGCCCAGAAATCACTATTGTTTAATTTTTATGTACGCTTTGGACAGTTTTTCCTTTCTTTCTGTTACTCAGTCTTTGAGCTTGACATATCTCACTGGGGCAGTGTCTCTACCTTTCTTTCTTCAAATGCAAATGTTTCACGTGTTAGAAAAAATAGATGAATATTAGATAAACTGGGTTAGATTAAATAAGCGAAGGGGTTTTTTGAGGTCTATTTCCTGTCTTGTCTATATTTTGACTAGATAAGATTGCTGAGTAAGTACCTAAAAATTTTTTTTTGATAAATTGGGCGTTTCCATGCTACTAAATTAGGAAATTCCATCTCTTGAAGATAAAAATCTCTGTGGATTGCGTTTCATAAGGATCAGGGCATCACTGTTACTTTAAACTGGTCTCTTGGCTTGAATTCACATTACGTCTCTTGTCTCATTTTGCCTAACTTAGGTATTCAGGATCTTGCCCTATTTGCCTCAGGGTTGAATAAGATGAAGATGGGTGAGTAGGGTGTGACATCACTTTTGGAAGAAGAATATTATTGCTAATAGTCTAACACCATTTTGTTCTTGCCTGCTATGTGGTGTTATGGGGCCAGATAAATTTAGCAATGAGAATTTTCCTTTGACTTGTTTCCATGACAGAGTCTGGGACATTTTTAGCTCAGCCGAATTAAGTAAGGTCTATAGTAAAGGGACATTCTAGAATGGAATTTTCCCACTCAAAGATGATATATTGTAACTTCCCACTCATAAGCTGTAGAAAACAAAACTTTTAAAACTAATAAACTTCTTTGGACTATTTGGGCAGACAGAAAAGTAATTTGCTTAGTCCATTTCTTTCTTTGATGCAGTAATCTGAAACTCATGGACTCTGGCTGGGTAAGATCCGACCCAATTGCTAAGTGAAAAAGATAATGGAGAAAACAAATTGGAAAAAGACTTCAGGCTTGCTTTGGAGGAGGTTGGAGTCAGTTTCAGAGATTGGGTATCGACAGTAAAACAAACCCTAACTCCTTGTAAACTTAAACATGCCACCTCCCTAAGGGGCGGGTTTATTGAGAGAGAAGAGGCACTTTCACATTCTTAGTGCAAAGGGTTCCTATGTGCACTTACTTAGCTTGTGCCAACACACCAATAACTTCGGCATACAGGTCTGCCACAATGTGCATATTGCCAGTGTTAGGACCAAGGTACCTATGAAGGTATAATTAGACAAGTTAGGGACCCCTAGTTATCTGAAGAGAGCAAACTTGATTTAGTATTAAGCACCAAACTTCTTAAAAATTCTAAAGTAAGAAAACACTTTACCCTTCTTTGTATTTAAAGTGCTTGAAGGCCAAGTTAATAACATCATGTATTAAACTGTCTATTACAGGATGAAGTGGAATCTGGAAAAAAAAACCACCATGGTTCGTAACTTGGAAGAGACATTAAAGACAAATCAGTAACAGTACTTTCAATAATTATATATGACCTTTAACAATCAATAAACATAAACCACATGACCTAGTCTACAAAATTCATGAACAATTTAATAAACTTAGACTCAAAAACCTAATGAGCTTTATGATAGACGAATCATATCTAAAAGTAACATTAAATTAATGACCTACCTGTTTCAAAACTTCTATTAATACTAAAGAAAAAATAAAATCAATGGCGAGGTCCCGTCTTTCCATTAAATAATCTCGCTGCTGTTCATCACTGTAAGATTTAAAATATTCACATTAAATGGCACTGAAGATATTCTCAGAGTGATATAATTGATCAAAAATCTAGAACTCATCCCCATTGAACTGCAAATCAATTTTTTATTACAAGATTGCAATGGTAAATATATGCTAAAACTATTCTATTATCTGTGGGTACCATGAACAAATATTGGATATGAAATGAGAATATTTGATTTAAAATTTTACATTTTCAAACATGTCAACTGAATCGCTATGTGTGAGTTTATAACTTCTTCCTGTGGACCTTTCTATGGTACCTTTATACTTAGGGATTCTGTCATTTGCAAAAAGGATAGAGACACTAATAAACAGGGCTTGATACTGCAGGCATGGAGTACACGGATAGGTACAAAGTGACAGAATGGGTTAACAAAGGAAGCTGCAGCTTTAACTTTCAAGGGAAAAAGGATAAGATAGGAATTCTTTTAATGGACCTGCCAGGAGGAAGAGCAGTGCACAAAACCACCTACCAAAATCCTTCAAGACCACTAAAACTAGAAAATTCCAGTGCTGGCCAAGGGAGAGGAAAATGTATGGCCTGACATTAAAAAAGAATAAATTCTCAAGTCTGACCAAGAGATTATATCATGGAGTAAGGAAACAAGAAGTTGTAAGAAATACCAAAATGGAGGAGAGCTCTCAAAGATAGCCAGCTGAGCAGTAAAAAAAAAAATGTTTTTTTTTCTTGGGTTGGATGGTAAATAAGGGTCATCCCAAGGCCATGGAGGACCTTGAGAAAGCAGAAGTTCTAGGTAGAAAAAATTTCTTAATCCCCCAATACTATTTTAATTAGCCAATTCATGTTTCCAAATAAAAGACATGTACTTTTTCAATAATGAATTCAGCTTTACTACCACTGGTTTGAGGTCTAACTGCCAGGAACCTGAGGCATTTCACAAATCTATTTAACAGTAAAAATGTTGATATTATTCTAATCTTAGAAATCATAATCCAAATATACATCCATCACATTTGACTGTTTTCTGTTACTTTATGCTTCTCCTTAAAAGTTCCTCTTTCCTTTTTGCTGGTAACAGAAACTCGCATTATTAGCTACAATGTGCTCTAAATACCATACTTCTTTTGGCTTTCTCCCAAACACACATTTCTCTCTCTCTTATTTTAAACTTTCAAATGCTAACTAAATGCTACTGAGTTGAATTTCACTGTCCAGATTCTATTTTGATCTTGGCAATTACCCTTTTCTCCTGAAAATAATCACTAATATGATTAAAACACCTATTATTTTCAATTCATAAGGAAATCCATTCATGAAAAATGTGGTTTTAGTAACTGAATTCTAACAAAGCAGAGGAATAAAACTAAAACTCAATTGAATGCACTAAAATCACCCCTCTCTGTGGTAAAGTTTAAATGACTGGTCATAAGTTAACATATAATATGGGAAAAATGGTAATAAGATCCCATTAATTTATTAATCATGTAAGTTTGAACCATTTAGAGCCACAGAATTAAATTCTACCTTTAAAATTTGATACATTAAAAATACCACGTATGAGACACTGCTAATTGGCATTTCTCTTTGGGGTGGTAAAAAAGTTCTGGAATTAGACAGTGGTGATGGCTGCACAACCTTGTGAATGCACTAAAAATACTGAATTACACATTTTGAAATTGTGAATTGTATAAAATTGTGAATAAAAAAATTCCTTCTTTAACTAAAAAGAACTTTCAATGTGAAATTTATTAATCTATCCTCCATATAAAATGATAGAATATATTATTGAATACTGGATAAACTCAAGCATTATTAGAAAATGAAATCATAAGTCTGGATGAAATGTAATTTGGTAAAATTGCAAGTCTTCAGCTTTAAGAGAAGTCTGTATTTTTTAAAAAAATGTATTAGGAGGGTCAAGAAAACTGAAGGGGGTAATTTACTCACAAGAAGTAGTTAATATTTGATTTTCTGAGTGATTAATTTCAGTTTACTGTCTTAAAGAGCAAAATAAGCAAATAAACACATAATCAATTTACTTGGAGAAATCTGTTTTTAAATTAACATCTCTCTCTTTTTTTTAAAGTAAATGCCTTTGTTTCTTAAATTTACTATCTTGCTGTGATAGGTTAAGTTGATATCAGACATATGAAATTAGCTTGTATTGAACTAAAATTTGGGGGACATTTGACAGTACAAAAAACTAATTTATGGCCATGGAAAGGCTTATACAGCAACTCCTACTACCAAAATTCACAAGAGAGGGGAAAACATAACAAATAAAATTTGTAGGAGGGAAGTTAGAGGGGGCATAATCTGTCTTCCCTGCTTTGCTCACAAAGAGACTGAGGTCCAGAGAGGTGGTGAGTGGCCCAGCGTCATTACTGGCACTCCAGGGCTTCAGCAAACGTCCTTTTCACTACAGAGAACTGGGCACTCAAGGGTACTCAAGGCAACCCAGATGTCCAAAAATAGATGACTGGATCAAGAAGATGTGGTATATATACACAATGGAATACTATTCAGCATTCAAAGAAGATAAACACACCTAATTTGCAGCAACATGCATGGAATTAGAGGGGATCATACTCAGTGAAATAAGCCAGAAAGAAAAAGAAAAATATGGAATGGTTTCACTTATAACAGGACTATAAGGAAACCAAATAGGAGAGAGACACTCAGCGGGAGTGGGGTGTGGGGTGGGGGTGGGGGTATGGAGGGTGTGGGGTGTGGGGGTTGGAGGGCTGGGGAGGGTAAGGGCACAAAATGGAATAGAAAAGAACACAAGGGACCATGGAGATGGATCACAGGTGAATTGGTGGGGGGCTACCCAAGGGGAATACAAAATGTAAAAGACATAAATAACAATAAAAATATATATTAAAAAACCAAAAACAAAGAGAACTAAGACATCTAGGCAGTGTCACGCAGGGCCTGCAGTGAGCCTGGGGGACCCAGGAAAGATGCAGGCAAGAGGGTAACTTAGGATCCTTTACACCTACCAGCACCAATGTCAAAATAAAGTTGTGTATAAATTTTCAACCTGTGACAGCTGGAAGTGACCAAATGTGCTATCTGCTAGACAAGGGGACCCCTGCCAGTATCTGATAGCATCTGTGTGAGAGGCAGGAAGACCTAGGTGCCTCATAAGTCCCATTTTGATTTATGTTCAAAAAAAAAAAACCCAAAAAACCAATAAAGAAAGAAAATGATAATCTTATTCCTGGCACAAAACAAATGTTACCTTTTTGATTTATTGCTTGTTCTTGGTCTGTATTCATGTGATTCATCCTCAATGCCGTTTTGTCTTTTATACCAGTCAAATAATGTACGCAGGATGGAAGGCAGGCAGTACTCAGAGAGGGAGCTCATTGAGCTGATGACCTACAGAGAGAAGCAGGTGATGACAAGGTTTTGGTGGCACTCTCCAACAGTGAGGCTTTTTATTTCACAAATAACTCCAAGCTATATTCAATACAAAATTTTCTTACTTAACACAGTCCTTTCTAAAACAATCTTTACTAGCACATTCCCAAAAGCCCAAGTCTCTTAGTGTTGACAGATGTTTCTCATAAAATAATAATTTCGTGGCTCAAGAAAGTTAATTACTTTGACTCCCTTTCATTCTAGAAATAAGATGTTAATTGCATACAGTTTATTCATGGACCACAAAGGAATTCCTTTGCCACACCATTTAAAAAGTACAATGCCTTATACTTCTTAGGCTCTCAAAAATGCTTCTTAGATAAATATATTAGTTAATTCAATCACATTTAGTTGCTTATGTGAAATAAGCAACTCTATCCCTCAGACAAACAACCTAGGAGGCAAAGTAATACATGTTTTTTTTTTGTTTTTTGCTAATAATCATTCATCCACTAATCTGAGTTATGCCCCAAGTCAGACTCAAGATAGGAATCAGTAGCAATAGTTCACCCTGTATTACATTAAAGGCAAACTTCTCCCCTCTTCTTCAAATAACAAGCATGGTTTTAAGAGATGAGTTATTCTAATTTCCATATCTGGAAAGGTGCATGATCTTTTGTTAATTATCACCAAAAAATGAACCTGAATACATATCTCTTGCCATCAGCAAAAATTAATGCAAAATGGATCACAGACCTAAGTAAAAAAAAAAAAAAAAGGTAAAACAATAAAGCTTCTGAAGGAAACAAGCATGCAAATATTTGTGACTTTGGGTTCAGCAAGGATATCAGCAAGGATATGTGTGACACCAAAAGCAAAAGCCCATGACCATTAGATATACTGAAAGTCATCAAAATTAAAAGTTTATGCTTTTAGAAAGATACTGTTAAGAAATGATGAGAGGATAGGTCACAGATTGGAAGAAAATACTTGCAAAACTATTCAATAAAGGTCTCGTAACCAAAATATGTTAAAATGAAGAGATAGGTTTTAATTACCTAATTAACAAACAGTATAAGCAAATTATAAAACCCAGTGCTGATGAGACAGCAATAAAATGAACATGTTCATACACACTTTAGCTAGGAAAAAAAAACTTGGCAAGGTATATCTGGAAGGTAATTTGGAAATCTACGTCAAGAACCTAATAAAAATCACTCTTAATAAGCCCACTCTTAGGAATTTATCTCAAGTACATAATTTAAGATGAGTAAGAGGATTCAAGTCAGCATTACTTATTGGCGAACAAAGAAAACAAACTAATGTCTGACTATATATAAATGACTTAGTAAATGTGGAATTTGATGTAGATTATTTATGAAGTTATTAAAATCACACTTCAAAAATATTTAATGATATGAGAATGTTCATGATATGTTAAGTGGAAAAAGAATGAAAAATCATTTCATTGGTATGATCCCACTTTGTTATAGTTACTACATAAGCATCCCTCTTTCCAGAGAAAATATTAAAAGTGCATGTTGAAACCAGGAGATTTCAGGAGAGACAGATCACTAGAGGGAGAAATAGATGGGACTTTAATAAAAGAAATGAAAGTAGTATCTCACCTGGGCCTCTTTAAATAAAATATAGAAATTTGAGGTAAGAGTCAAGAAAGAAACTAAGCAAAGGCAAGAAATGCAATGGTAATAAAGGTACAAAATGTTGATAATTATTAGAATGATTAATGATGGTTTTGAGTGAATGGAAAGAAGAAATATCTGATTGGTATAAGGACTTTTGTGTACCAAAGTGGAAAGAAATAATTTTGAAAATTTTGAGTTGGAACTAAATCATAGAAGGTAACCTATTTTTACTCTTAATTTAATACCAGTATAAAAACCCTCAAATTTTTCTCCAGACAATGGGAAGCCTCTAAAGATTTTTAAATAGGAAAATGAGTGAATAAAGATGGTGTTTGGGGATGTGTGAACTAGCAGTGATGGGTAGACTGGACCCAAAGGGGTTGCTAATAGAGTCACATGCTTGAATCCAGTGAGTTTACTCAACAGTTCCAGACATGTGGGAACAAGGCCTGAGCTGGGGAGGTGGCAGAAGAAATGGAAAACCTTAGTTAACTTAAACTATTTCTGCAGTCAAGAAGGCTTAACTTCCTTTCAGAAAGCAGAAATTAGAACAATGGGAGTGAAAGTGTTTTGGGTTAATAGAACTTTCTACTGTCACCTTTACAAGAAGCTCTAAGATAGAACAACACAATTACTGCTTTCTTCCTTAGATTCTATTTCTTGATAGCCTTGTTTCCTGCTTTCTCTCTCTCTCTCATAAATATGGTAATATATGCATATCCAAAATTACACATTATCTTCAGTTATTAGTTAATATAATAAGCAGGCTTATTGCAGTCAACTTGCCTTGTGAACCTAGTCACCATTAGTTTTTTATTTGAGAAAGAGCTAATTATCTTTCAAAAAAAAGCTCTTTACATTGTAAAATCTTCACATTGTAATATCCCAGCCACAACGTATTTCCTTCTTGTCTCCATGGGATATAACAGCAGTGAGTTTTTAGAGGAAAGAAACTAATGATGAGTCAAGGGGGTAATTTACTAGATCTCCCTAATGTTACCCACCACAAAAAAGGATATTTCCTCAGTCATCATCATCTAAAATATTTTGCATTGGAAAATGAAATGGTTTCCTCCCACAGGAGAAGATACCAGAATCTAGAGCCCCTGACCATGGGTTAATTCTGTCTTAATTGATGCACATGTGATAAAATCCCCAAACATCTACTATTATATTTAATACACTTATAATGCTTATGTAAGTCTGAAGGAGACTTAAGGACACATGACAAGGAAATGTGTGTATGTATAGTCCTGAAACAGAAAAGAGGTATTAGGGGAAAGCAAATGAAATACAAATAAAGTATAAAGTCAACTTAGTAATGGTCTGATGGTGGTTTCCTAGTTGTGACAAACACAGCACGGTAATGCAAGATGTTAATGGAGAAACTGGGTCAAGGGTATGTAACAATTGTACTATCTTTGCAACTTTTCTATAAATTCAAAGCTCTCTAAAATAAAACATTTATTTAAAAATACCTGTGTGGGATATTTACAAGCTCCATTAATTGCCACAGACACATTAAAAGAGATTTAAACCTGTTTGACTCCTTAATATCTCTGGGTAGAGCACACAATGTTCAGCTATTTCTCTTAGGTGTAACCCACATTCTCCAAAGGGAACATCAATAGTTTCTTAAAACCTCAGCTATAAAAACTTTTTCTGCCCATTAAAAAGTCATCCTGAAGTCATTCTTGGTATTATATCTCCAGGGCATACTTTCTATGGCAAATACACTGAGAGCATCTTAGAAGAGATGAAAGGTCAGCATGGGATGGATGCGTGTGTTTTTTCCATCTCTCTGTTACTGCCCTTTTGAGTCCGGGTTTTCAGGAAGGAAGGGTGGAATTTGCAAAGACCTGGCCCTCAAAGCTCAGGAAGGGAGGAAGGTCTAGCTGGCTTCTTGGTTACTCAACTCCTTCATTTACAGGAAGCAGAGCCAATGGTGAGATGAATTCTAGCTCTGTGCTGCTGTTGAAAGGGGGCAGGACATTTACAAAGATGTTCTTGTTGCATTTAAATGATCATATTCTTCCATCATGGATGAGCTAGGTACTGTGCAGCTTGTGGAGATGAAGTGCACAAAAATCACAGAACTATTTCATGCTGATGTTTTCATTTGGGGTGGGGGGGCAGAGGGGAATACTAAATGTACTTTGCAAATATTTCCTTACTGTTTATTTTGGCATTTTATGTATAAATAGGCTAAAAGACACAGTCTATTATGCCGTGGCTGAAACATTAATTTTTCATAAGCATTTTATTATACTTGCTAAATGCAAAGAAGGAAACTTCACACATAAATATTTAAATAATTACTCAGAGTCATTACATATTTTACAGTAATAAGACTGACTTGTCATTAGTGGTGCATTAAATGGATAACTTTAAAATAACTTCATTGATAGTTTAATTTCTTAAACTAGTTCAGTTTGTCAAACATCTGGGAATCAGGGTACTTTCTATGGTAATATTAAAAAATACTGAACTGTAAAAGTAATTCAAAGGCATTTAAAAATTTGATACTATTGCTTGATTATAGTGTTTGAATAATTACTTAAGAACAGCTTGTTATAAAGACTAAATATAAGTATAAAAATTAACTTATATTTTTCCTGCAAACAGGAAAAGAGTATCACTATTTGATTTTAACATCTTGGTACATTTTATGGGAGATGCTGTCCACTAAATAATGCTAATGTGAGTCCAATGCTAGTTAATTTGCATTTATTCTTAATTGCTTCTATTTTATATTTGTACATTTAAAATAGATTTTCATTCAACTTCAGCATTGAATCAATATTGAAAAACTATTTCATCTGCTTCCTTTTCAGAAAAAAATATCACCATTCAACGTGGTAAAAAGCTATTTGAGGGCCTCCCTGGTGGCGCAGCGGTTAAGCGCTGCGCTGTGGAGCTGTCGTCAGCAGCGATGCGAGTTCGATGCCCAGCCAGGGAGAATCCCACATGGCGCGGCAGACCTCTCCTGCCTCGCCCGCTGCTCCCCTCAGCAGTGTATTTCTGATCTGCCTGTTCTGCTCCCCACTTTGTCTCTGGTGAAGCCTCTCACTGCTCCACACCTCTGGCCTGTACCCCGGCTGTATGTATAAAGAAATAAATCTTAAAAAAAAAAAATATTTGAGCTCTAGTATAGATGCATAGATTTATTTTACCAGATATTTCCTGTTTATAGATGGCGTTTTTAATATAGACAGAAACTAAGGTGTCACAAAAGTACTTAAATATATAGCATCTAGAAGAAAACCCCAATAGAAGTTTCTTCAAATGTTTGAGCAAATTTTTGAAATGTATAGCAATGACACCAGTAAAAAATATGTCACAATGAATTGTAGAGAGCTTCAACTGAATATTCTCAGACACCACATTGTGATGACTGATCCTACACAAGCCATGTTTTCATAGTGTCCTTAGTGTATTGGGAAGATCAGAAGACCTTGCGTCCGAGTTACAGCTCTGACCTTCATTGGCTGTCGGAGTTTGGGCATGTTGTCATTTCTCTGAAGCCCTGTGTTTTCAGCAGTAAATGGGACTTAGGAATACTCACCTCATTGGATGTTAATGAAGACTACATGAAATGCTATAAAGTGTGGGACACAATAGACCTTCAAAAATGTTTGTTTACCCCCTTCTATTTCCAAATATTGAAACCAGCTCACTCCAAAACCAATGGGAAAGAATATTGGAATAGTAATTATTCTGGAACCAGAATCAATCAATTGAAGGAAACCAATTATCATAAATTAAACTCATCTGTACATGAGACTCTCAGGAACCTGACACAAACTGGAAAATGTGTTGAACCCAAAGAGAAGTTAAAATGGAGAAAGGCAGAAAGGTAGAGCATTAAGCTCTTGTATGTCATTCAGCACAAGACAGCTCTATAAAACACACACAGCTCTCATTTGACTTTGCTCTCCTTTCTCTCATTAGTATCTTGCCTTCCTCCAGCTAATTTCTCAGTCATCTCTTGGTGATCTTTCTATCATGACTCACTTCTTTATCCCTGAAAATGATTTCTGCTCTTGCCACCTTTCTATGAAAGATCAGAAAGGACAAACCCAATAACTAACTAACAGCCTTATGCAGTCATTTCCCTTGAAGTCTCCTGAGCAATGACACTATTTATCAGTTTCTCTTGAGATGTTTTCCTCCCCAGGATCCTATGATGCTGCCCAGTCTTAGTGATTCTCCTGTACTTTTGCTTATTTCCCATATAGTTACATAGGCAGTGCCAAAGCACAGGAAGGCAATTCACTTGTGCAAATAAGGGTCTGAATTCTAATTCTTACCTGTTCTGGTACAAGCGTCTTTAGGAAGTAATCATACTTTACTACATAGAATGAGCAGCTTTCACTTACTGCGTGAGACAGCTTTCAGAAACAATGCTGGAGCAATATTCCAAATAGAAAATCATGCAGCATACAATTGTTTGAGCGCTATAACTTACTACACCAATGTGCTGATGTAATAAGTTACAAGTGTTTTGTCATTAGATATAAACAAAGATAAAAAAGCCAGTGGCAGAGAAAATCAACAAGACAGCATACATGACGACAAGGTATGTGAAGTAACATTCAGTTATTGCTTTATTCAATAGGCAGAATTTTCATTTCTGAGTTGAAATTTAACTAGCAACTGTCATTAGGACAACCTCCACCAGATAAGCTTTGCATGTTCCCTCAGGTGATCATTATTTTGAAGTATTGTTTCTCACTTTTTCAATTGGGTTACCTTAATATTTGAGCTACATTTGATCATCCCCTACCTAGACTTACACTCATCATAGTTGGCTAATGTTTCTTTAGAGAATCTAAACTCAAGTGCTTTGGCCTTTACACTTTAAAAAGATGTCTATAAACTTGATTGGCAGAAGAAAGTCACTTGAAGTTAAAATGAAGAACTCACCAGGCCCTCCATTCACAGGACGCTCTCCACAGGTCACAGATAGGGCACTCATTACTGGTATGATGATTGCGTTCAGGGAACTTGTTTGTAAGTGTTCCCAAATATAATGAGCCACTATAAACTAGCTGCAAAAGTCTCTTGAACGATCTAACGTTAACCTATCAACTATAAAAATGTATTCCCTACATGTTAATGAACAGCCAACGCAGCAAAAGTTTTTCCCAAAGCCAATTCCGATGAGCTACCTCCCATTCTTCCATGACGATTCCTGCATAGGCTGCCATGATGGCTCACTGCTCTCCTGAAAACTTGCATCTTCCTAGGCTTTTCCCACATTCTGATCCCAAACTATGTTCTCCTATGATATTCTTCACTCATTTGCTTTACACTTTTCTTAATCTTCCAACATTTGCTGAGTGGCTGTATAAATGAATAAATCCCAACAATTTCTCCTGAGATATTCTTTCCTCACTGAAAATATGGTATTGCATAAAACTGATTTATAACCTCCCCATGAGCACAGCATTTCTCTGCTTGAAGAGAAAATATCCATAGAAAATCCATAGAAAATAGAAAAACAGTCCATAGAAAATAGTCAAACCTTATTATGGCTGCCGATCACTGGAACAATGGGCTCCTGTCCACATTCCAGGGTCATGCCCAGTGACTCCCCAGGATTCCACTTTTCCACCATCTATTTATTTGTCCATGGAACGCTTCCTGTCCGGCACAACCTGGCCCACCTTGTTCATCTGCACATTAAATATCTTCAAAATGCCACTGACCCTTGATTGCTTCCTATGACATACCTTCCCACCTTCCTAGCATCGTTAAGGCTCCCTTACTTAAGTTCCCATAGCACTTGATATTAACCTCTATTACAGCATAACATTATAGTATTATTTGTTTAGACATCTATTTTCTTCCTGGGATTGGAAATTCTTTGAAGGCAGGAACTCTATCATCCACTTTCGTAACCTTAGCACTGTGCACAGATCCTGGTATGCTTCAGGCACTCTGCTTTTTTTGACAGGAACAGAAATAGCCACAAATCATGGTTGAAAACTACTGTTACCTTTTGTTTCTCTTCCTCTCAACCAATACTGATTTTCTTCTAATATAATTTTGCTTATAAAAACTTTTTAATCCTATGTTCTCCATTTTAGTTTGAGACCATTTAGCATCAAATCTTTATCAATGTCTAAATTCCCAAAATGTCTTCAAACTTCCAGGATCTGTGTTCATGAACACTGCTTTCTTGGGGTTGCCATTAAACCACCACCTGGATCACTTTGATATTGGTACGTGTGGTCTCAGGCCCCACCCACTGGCATTAAACTCTTTAATCCCTTCCTACACGATCTCTTCCCCAACACTCCTAGGCTGTAGGAAAAACTTATATTTCAGTAGAAACCTTGCACTGTACAGAACACACCTCTCCAAGGGGCATCTGATTCCCAGCCTATGGGGGCTTGGTACCTTTCAATGCCTTGGAGCTATTTTCAAATTGTTTGAAAAATAGATAATTGAGAGCAATGCACAATATTTTTTCTCTTTATCAGGAAAAACTGTTCAGTGAAGTTTCAGTTGATTTCCCTTTCCCACGTGGAAAAAATCAGCTTTGTCTTTGATAGCACATTCATTCTAGCATTCCTGATTTATAAACGTGTCTTTTTTGGATTCGCTTCTCATGTATGTATGTTTATGTATGTACGTACATCCGCATGTACGTACGTAATGCTGGCTGACAACAATATATACAATTCAGAGGTACAGGTTCACATCTTTTCAGATGTATATCACCACACCACATCCACCACCAAAGCTCCCATAATCTTCTACCATAGTCCGTTGAGCCTCTTCTCACTTTGTTCCCTTCCTCTGTCCTCCCCCTCTGGGAGCCTCAATTCCATAGTCAGATTTCTAGGATTTGTTTTGGTTTAGTTTTGTCTGTTTCTTTATCCTGCTTCTCTGTATTCCTTATATGTGCAAAGTCACCCAGTATTTCTCTTTTTTCTTCTGACTTATTTCACTACACTGGTTGTGACATCCCTCATGAATAGCAAGTTAAATAAAATCTTTAGCACATGTTTGTTTTGTATTTGTATGAAAGTGATGATTTTGTCTCTTTTTGAAGATTATCCTTTAACGATACACGCCTTCCTCATCAACTAAATTGATCTATTTATCAGCTCCTAAAGAGAATGTATAATGATATTTTTCCATTGAGGGCCTTTGCATAAAATGTTCCTCTCTTCTGAAGTTTCCTACCCTCTTCACTACCAAGAACTAGCAAAGTCCTTTTGCTTCTATTGTTTTAGGCATCTAATAAGGTCTTTCAGAAAGTTTTTTCTAATCACCTGGTCCTGAAGTACACTTTCTCTGCTCTCTGAAATTTCGTATGTCTACAGGAACTTTTTACATGTGGGCCCATGTCTGAGCTGTTTGTGCACTGGTTTATCACCCCCTTCAGGATCTGAGGTTCCTGGAAAGCAGGGCATCCTTATATCTTTATATGTCTTTGTCTCATACAAGGCTTTGTGTGTGTTTACACACACACATACACACACACGCACACTCTTAATAATTGTTTGCTAAAATAAAGAACTTTGTTATCAGGACACTCTTCATTTCACTTTCTAAGCTCTGAAAACTAGTGGCAGCATACATTTTCAAAATGCTGTTGGATCCCCTACATTCCTTCTATAGATGAAACCATCCAATCTTTTTCTTTTTCTTTCTGGCTTATTTCACTGAGCATAAACCCTTCTTTTAAGGGGACAACACCTAAAAGGAGAACACATGCATTGTACAAAAAGGAAGAATGATGTAAAGTATATATAAAATAAAAAAAAATAATAAAAATTTAAAAATGCTGTTGGAAAGCTCTCAACCTTTATTAATTCTCATTATTGGTATGACATCCTCACTAACAGTATTAAAAGTTGTACCCCATATTGCTCTCAACCTCTCCTCTCTGCTTGCCGAGCCCTCTGTGGCTCCCTAGTGTAGAGCAAAGTTTGATCTCCTGGAGCTCACACACTCGAGGTCCTTCCACTGTGAGTTTACTTATTGGCAGGACTTTATAATTTATCTGATTACATCTTTCTTCTTTGTTGCTCTCACTAGACTTGGGGGGCTTCTCCAGGGTAGGCACAGTGCTTCCTATATGTTCATTTCCACAACTGGCGTAATGCTTGGCACATGGTTGCCACGTTGCAGGTACTGCATAAGAACAGGTTGAGTTCATACTCATGAAATCATTTATAAAGAGTAAAATTTAGCAACTAGATCATAAATTCCTTGAACCCTAAGGTATAAAGTCATCCCTAAAATGATTTTTTTCTCTCACACTGAGTTAAGAAAATTAATCCTATTTAGACATCTTGTCATTTATGAAACAATAGGGTTTTTGCCCCAGATATATTCTATACTGAGTTAGACTGTAATTAGGGTAAATTAAGAGGCATTACGTTGATAACTCTGAAATAATATAAAGGACATACATAAGAAAACATATGTAAACTCTTTCTCACATATGTAATTTGTATATATTTTAATTCAAACTTGACAAACTGGACAATTGGTCAATCCAGGGTAAACCCACAATGGAATAAAAAGTGCAAAACTATAAATAATACTCTTCATTGGTCATTTTGGCAAAAACAAGCTATATAGTATCTAGCAGAGACAGACAGTTGTTACCGAATATCAACTCTTTTCTTCTCTCTTAGTTATAAAATACCTCTTTTAGATGGACACATGGCTGCCCAAAATAAATTTTCCCAATCTTTTTTACAGCTATATGTGGGCAAGAGATTAAGACCTTGCCAGCTGTACATGAGAGTTTGCCTTTGCAATGTTGAGAGATTCTGTTTTGTTTATTCTTTTTCTTTTTAAAATTCTTTTCCCATTTCTCCTTCCCACTGCTGGAATGGAGAAGTCTTCTTTCTATTGGCTGAGGTCCAGCAGCTCAACTGGACCATGAGATGACCTTGGGAATGTAAGTCATACACAAGAAAACAAAAATAATATAAAGATAATGGGCTGATTATTTTTTACACACATATACACACACACATACACATGAGAGAGTGGGGAGAGGGAAGAGGAGAGGAGAGGAGAGGAGAGGAGAGGAGAGGAGAGAGGAGAGGAGAGTAGAGGAGAGGGAAACATGAGAGAGAACTACGAGAAATAAACTTCTATCTTGTTCAAGTTGGTATTAGCGTATGTGCAATCTGCAACAGAACCCAATCTTAACTGATGCAGGATTTTAGACTTTTCACCTGTTGAAAACTCTTCTCTGATTCTCATCATCTTAGTTTTTAGAAAGATAAGTGTGTGTGATAGAGTAAAAAGCACAGGCTTTATAGTCAGAACGTAAGGATTTTAGTCTTCGCTCACTCAGGTTTTAGTCATAAAATATTGAAAACCCATCTGAACTCATTCCCATTAAACTTAACACATAAATGATAATGACTATGATGATGAGACTATCTTCTTGGGGTCCTTGGAATGACTGACTCATGTCAGGGGAGACAGTAAGTGACAAAGGGTTTGGTACATTATTTATAAAGTATTCCATTATTACTTTTTTGCTTATATTTCTAGCAGAAAAAAAAATGAATCATGGGCTTGTTAAGCAGAGGAGCAAACAGGCCACCCAGGTTCAGGCACTGAAAGTGTAGAAATCCAGCTCTGTATGAGCCCAGGCAATCATGCCAGCAATATTTGAAGGGAAGAAATTGATATAAATATTCCCTAAACAAGGACCAGTTGTATGCTATTCAAAGGATGTCCTTAGCATAGTGCCTATCCTATGTTGAGTTCCAAATAAATGTTATTTCTACTACTACTGCTTCCACAACTACAACACAGATTCTATACATGAGGTGGCATCACCAGTGTGTTTTTTACAAACAGACCTCTGTAGAAATCTAGATTAAAATTCTCCCTCTTGGAATCAGAATAGGGGAATATTGCATAATTTGAACATTTACTGCCAAAAGACTAAGGGAGCTTGATATTTTCATGACCTTGCCAATGGAACTACAGTTCTAATTTGCTGTTGAAATGAAGGGTGGACACTTTCAAAGGTTACCTTGCTGACTTTTTAATATTGAAGCACAGTGAGCTAACTGTAGTTGCTTTCCTATGGATGGGAGTCCTGCAACCTCTTTAAAATGAGATTTTGTAGCTTGCCTTCTCCCACAGTTCACGTGTAAATTTATGATTTAATGATCAAAGGCTAATCTTATGTGTCTTATTTGAATGTTCTCAGTAACTGTCTCACTATTGGTTCACTCCTAAAATGTCTTTAACACACTTCTCAAGCATTAGTGTGTGTATGGGTCACTGGGAATCTTGCTAAGCTGTAGATTCTGACTTAAAAGATCTGGGGGCAGAGCAGAAATCTTGCATTTCAAAATTTTAAGTGACAAGATTAAAAGCATTATAGCTAAATGGCAAAATTGGGATTTAAACCCAGGTCTAATTCCAAAGGCTATCGCTTCCCCAATGCTAAAATGCAAAAACAGAGCACTAACTAGTAAATTAGAAATTGTGTTTAAGCCAAATTATTTAGAGTAATTACTATCTGCAATACTAAAATTTAGAAGCACCATTTTTTTCAGAGGATAAAGAAAAAGGCATAGAGAAAAATAGCATAATTCTTTTTGAGGAAAAGACAGATACTTATATTATTAAAAAGAACATAGAGAGCCACAACCTTCTACATATCCAAAATAATGACCCCAAACATTCATTGAAACATCCAGGGTCACTGACCACCCAAGCACCTACCAGGTGGCAACAACTAGGGATGACCAGAGAAGACATCTCCCTTCCACAGAGATGGGACCCACACTTCATTCAGCAGTGTTCCAGAAAGCAGGGGCTCCAGCAACAGTGAGTGAGCCCAGAGCCACGCTAGCCTTGCAAGACCAGCGGTAAGCACCAACTTGTGAGGTCTCAAGGAACAAAGAGCTCGCTCAAAAAATAGAAAACAGAGAATTGTGTCTCTGTAGTCAGTCCTTACATTTTTGGATTCAACAAAGTCTGGACTTTAACAGAGAATTTTCCTCTCAAATCCCATTAAAGACAATTTCAAAGCCCTGCAGAAAGTGTGTTCTCTGCATGTTGTCCAGGAGATAATCAAAAACCCCACCATAAGATCAGTAACAGTGTGTCAACAGTATTTTGTCTCTGCCATTGGCACTAAGTGAGGTTTTTAAAGAACACTGTTTTTATTGACAGTAACTGTAGAAGTTTAGGAAACACCATGAACACACCTCCAGTTTCCTCTGACCTCCTGTTATCCATCAGTCTTTAAAAAAATACTTTTTTATTGCGGTAACACTGGTTTGATATCCACCATTCAGAAACATCCAAAGACTTACTGAAGTGACTGAACCAGGATGTATCCTTCCTGATTTCCTACATTTATTAGCTGCTGTTTAGAACTGGATGCTCTAGTCCAGATCTATTTTCAAAGGACTGTCTTCGTATTTATTCTGTCTTCAATTGTTTCATTCATGTATCACGTTTGCTATTAGAACCCAAGTTACTACACTCTCTTACAATAATTGCTAGATGGTCTCTCTCACACAGAATTGTGATTTCTTAAAGGGCTAGAGTTTATATTATCAATTCCTAGCACCATATCAAGTAAATAGCAGGCACTCAAAAATACGTTGGATGAAAACAAGAATAAAGTCTAATGCAGAGCTCTGTACCTTTTATTCAGAAGAATCTCAATGCATTTTTGAATGGAAGTTTACTTATTTTTTCTTAGTTTCTTTTTATTCCGGTAAACGAAGATTTAGGAATTGAAGGTGTACTCATTCTAGTTCTTTCCTCTTTAAACCAATAGATATTTACTGAATGTGTACTATAAGCTATAACTGGAAAAACTGTCGAAACTTCCTAAGATCACAATCCTGAATCCTCTTTAAGGAAATTTATCAACACACTAATACCAGCCCTTGCCTTCTGCGCATTTGTAATAAATAAAAACCAGTATATAGCACATAACATACTTGATCAAATTGTGGGTCTTCTCCACGTTGTAGAGATTTTGTCAATGGCTTTTCCTAGAAATAAAAAAGAAAATATATAATAATTATTAGAACCTCTTAAATATTATAAAAGAAATGGCACTACTGTTTCAATTTTTCACATTTATTTCTCCCCTTATGGAATTAAGAGGTGTCAGTTTCTAAATGTGTGAGAAACTCTCCTTTAGCAATTCTGATCTAAACTATAATATTTGATAGTTTTTGTCATGATTTTTTTGCTATTCATTTAAATGTATACCTCTTTGACAAAAACATTAAAAACCTGATGCTATAGGTGGTCCTGTATTTTCAATGTAAACCACACAATAAAAGCTATGCAATTCATTTGAAAAATGTTAGTACATATCTCAGGACTTGACAGATTATAAAATTTTTAAATAATATATTATTTCAAGTTTTTAGATTTGGAACCAAAACAAGGTCTAACTGCTAGACTGGTTAAGGGACAACCTATGAATCATACATTTATTATGTGTAATTGGTGAATTTGGGGCAAGTGATTTGACTGGCACCACATCTAAAATTCTGTAAGAACATTCTGGGTAGTGACAAAGGTCTACAGATAAAATTTCCCTAATTAATACATTTTTATGTTCTTTAGGAAGCCCTAACTGATAATCTAGCAGGACACTTTACAACCATTTATTCTTACCTGTACTTTTTCTGGGGGTGGGTGGGGGGTGGATATGGAAGTTAATACTGATTCTAACTTTGGTTTAGGATTAGAAATCATGTAAAACTTGGATATCAAAAAAACAATAAGTTTTAGCTTAGTTGGAGAAGGACTCCATTTATATTTTGTATATCATACAGACCCTCTCCTTGCTTCGCTTCTCCAATCTTCTCCTTCACGAGTAAAGATAACATATACTGAAGGTGTTGCAAAGCCCTAACCCCAGCTCTACCCCCACAGAATCTTTGTTGCTATGCACGTGGCTATGCTCAGTCTGGATATCTGATGTTTTACCAAGAACCATATGAATCAAGTCTTTATCATCTGCAAAATATACAGCTTCAAAATGCACGTCCAAAAGAAAAGAAACTACTGTATTCTTAAAGGCTAATAAACATTTCTCTTCAAAGTATACAACTTAGAACATACTGGTGGGAGAGTAGATGCAAAAATGTAGGTAAGAATGGAGAAATGTAGGAAAAACAACGTAAGAAGCAACATATTCAGTTGATTGTACAAGAAGATGAGTCCCATCAATTAAACTGCAAAGCATTTCCTATGCATGGGAGAGTTATAATGCTATCTAAAAATTTTTATAAAACCAATTTAAATATGCATATGAAAATAAAAAACATTAAAATGGGGGAATGCCAGGTCCTACAAACATCCAGAATAAACATTTCTCCTCAATGTTTTATTTATTCATTACTCAATAGTACCTGAGGGCTCACAATGTGTCAAATGCTACATATGGGTAGAATACTGAAGAACACAATGCCATTTGAGAGAGGAGACTGAGAAGTTAAAAGTAGCCAATGACCACTTATGAGTGTTGTTTATATTTGTTCATCATTCAAACTGTCAATTCCTCAGGGTACCTTTCTATGTCTTCTCCCAGCATCAGATTTGGCCCTCCTGTTACATGCCTTCAAAGATCTGTGTACTTTTACTTTCATTGCACTCAACATAGTGTAAAATCAAATCACAGTGTAGAATCATGTTGTACAGTTACATATTTATGAGTGAGAAGCTGAGAGGCACCACCATTAGACTCCCGCTTTTGGAAATGCAGGACCAAACTACTCTTGGAAGTGTTTTTTGTTTCCAAACGAATCCCTGAAAATTCCTAGCACTTCAAAGTGGAGAGGCCTTAGTCTTTGGCTCAACCTCATCTAGGAGCTCCAAATCATGGGGTGACAGTGAATAAAACCGATGGGAAACCAAAAACATTGGGAGACTTAGCAAACATCAGTAACTGCTAAGAGCACACAAAAAAGAGGAAACTAGACATTAAATTTCTTCTGATGGAAGCAAACACTACCTTGAAAAAAAAAATTCAAGCCTGAATCTGACAAAGTCTTTAGATGTAATTTCCAGTTTCTGGGAAATATGGTAATTAGGGGTAGCCAGAGAAATATGCTACATTATATGACAGGGATTGCTATCAGTAAAAGCCAGATTGAAGGAAATTCTGAAGGAAAAAAAGATATTTCTTCAATAAATAAGTTGCAAGAAGGAAAAAAAGAGAAATGAGGGAGATTCTACTGATTTTTTTAAAGGCCATTGTATTATGTGTATCTTATCTGGGTCCCGATTCAAGTAACGTATTAAGAGAAAGGATGACATTCACAAGACCACTGGGATTTGAACACTTATTGGGTATTTGATGCTGTTAAGGGATGATCATTAGGTTTGTAGGAATGGTAATGGAATTGTAGTTTTCCTTATAAAATTTGTGTCTTTTAGAGATACATGATGAAATACTTAGAGAAGAGATAAAATAATAAGGTTTTTAGCGTTTGCTTCCAATAATATTGGAGGAGTATGTAACAAATTAGCCATTGTTGAAGATGATGATAGAGTCCATTATGCTGTCTTTTTACTTTAGTGTATCTTCGAAATTCTCTATTAACAAACAAACAGAAAACCTGCCAAAATTAAACAGGTGAATATGACACATAACTTCTGTCATTTTTTTTTCTTAAAAAGTCTCACAAAGTCTCACTTTTTAAGATAGTATATAAGTCATTTCTTAAAGCTTTTTTCAATAGCATTTATCCACTTTTTTCTCTTTTCCTAATGGGGCCGCAAGTGGGGCCCTCTATTTCCATTTACAGAAAAGATCTCACCTGTTGTGTAAGAAGCAAGATGCAGCTCTCAGTCTGCACTGCCAACTTTTCTTGGAGTTTACCTCTGCTGAATCAAAGAGCACTGCTGTCCAGACCAGTATGAGAAGGAATTCCTCCTGTCACTAAGACTCCTGTAGGGATTTCAAGTATTTCCATAGGAAAAGAGCAGAGTCCCAGTTTGTGCTTCTCACACCTTGGGAAGTTCCAACCTCCTCCACCCTCTCTTAAGAAAACACAAACTCTAAAAGCTCTTTGTTTCTGTACTTAACCAAGAAGTGCAGAGGAAAGGCACTGACTTCCACCTCAACTTTCAAACAATTTCAATGTACACTAGCCACATTTTCACTTTATGGTCTTTTCACACTAGTGCCCCCCTACAATCTATAAGAGCAAATATGGCCACCCTCCTACAGGACAGAGGCAGTTACACAAGTCTATAGAAAGTCTTATATATCAGAAGGTGTTTTATTTTGGGGATACAGGGATTTATTTAATAAATCACTTTCTACTTCTGGTTTTTAGTGGCCAAAAAAAATCTCAAGTGGGCCCCACCTAGGTAGACTTCACTAACTTAAAAAGATCCAAATTATTGAATATTACTGCCATCAGAGATATTTCAATAAACATGTAACCCAGCAAAGCTACTGGAATATGAGATTACTCAGTTTGTTCAACAGATCTCTGATCCTGCTGATCCTGCTGTTATTTTAATTAACTGTTATAATAGTTAGATGTAGTTGTTTAGTGTTTAGACTTTGGAATCTGAGAGATTTGAATTTTAATTCTATTTATAATATATGGGCTTTACGTAAACTCCACAAGCTTCAGTCATCTTTTAGTTATAATAAGGAAAAATAATACCAAGCTATCTCATAGAACTGAAAGATGAATGGCATAGGATACTTAATAATTGATAGTCATTATATTACTAAAATTCCTTTTAAAAACATTCTTACTGGAATTTGACAAGATTAAAATGTGTAACCTCTTTCATAATATTCAGGAGTTGAAGCTAAGTTTCACACTCCCCCTAACATTAATTAAAGCTTTAATTTTAGCTTCCCGGAAGCTTCCAAGTGTAACTAGAAAGCTCTATTACAGAAAGTAGGATAAAAACATTATAAAAAGTAATTGCCTTTTTCTCTTAAAAAAAGTCTAACATTATTATGATGATTTTAATTCTAAATATGTAATTTAGAGGAAATCTTTTAATTTAATGGTGGGATGTGATAAAAACAACTAAGTTACAGAAACAACTACCAAACTTCTCAAGTTTTGAAACTGGCATTTTTGAGTATAAAGCATGTTTATGCATAATGAATTCAGAATTTTGTTACCATCAGCAGTGAAATTTTATAGAATATATGTCTGGCCTGAGTAGTTAACAAGAATTTTCAGAATTGAACTACTGCAATTTGGATCTCTCTTCACCAGAGTGCAGGAAGATGAGTAGTATACTGCCCCATAGAACACAGAGTTAAGGCATTTTATCCAGAACTATCAGCACAGTGACAGGCAACCTACTTGGTCTGAACCAAAGAAAATTTGGGTTCAAATATCTTCATTTGTTATCAAAATGGCAATCCTACCAAAAGCAATTTACAGGTTCAATGCTATTCCAATAAAAATCTCAATGACATTCTTCAAAGAAATAGATCGACTACCGATGAAATTCATATGGAATCATAAAAAACCTCGCATAGCTAAAGCCCTCCTAACTAAAAAGAAAGAAAATGGAGGGATTTCACTCCCTGATTTCAAACTATACTACAGAGCCATAATAATTAAAACAGCATGGTACTGGAACAAAAACAGACAGAAAGACCAATGGAACTGAATAGAATACCCAGAATTAAAGCCACATATCTATGAACAACTAATCTTTGACAAAGGAGCAAAGAAAATGCAGTGGAACAAGGACAGTCTATTCAATAAACGGTGCTGGGAAAACTGGACAGCCACATGCAAAAAAATGAAGTTAGACTACTACCTCACACCCTGCACAAAAGTCAACTTAAAATGGATAAAAGACCTGGACGTCAGACCTGAAACCATAAAATTTATAGAAGAAAATATAGGCAAAACTCTACACAACATACATCTCAGCAAAATCTTGAAAGACACATCCCTCAAAGCGAAGGATGTGAAAGACAAGATAAGCAGATGGGATTACATCAAAATAAAAAGCTTCTGTACAGCAAAAGAGACATTAACCAAAACTAACAGACACCCTACCAACTGGGAAAAGATCTTTGCACACAATACATCCAATAAAGGACTGATAACAAAAATTTACAAGGAACTCACACAACTCAACAAAAAAAAAGCCAATAACCCAGTCAAAAAATGGGCAGAAGAGCTCAAAAGACACTTCTCCAAAGAAGAAAAGCAAATGGCCAACAGATACATGAAAAAATGCTCAACATCACTTATAATCAAGGAAATGCAAATCAAAACCACTATGAGATACCACCTCACACCTGTG
>PVIJ01007557.1:0-81644 GCA_004024925.1 Scalopus aquaticus
CCCCCCCCCCCCCCCCCCCACTGATTGTCTCTCTCCCACCCAGCCTCCCTATAGTCCTGTTTTAAGTGAAACCATTAGATATTTTTCTCTTTCTTTCTGGCTTTTTTCACTGAGTATGATCCCCTCTAATTCCTAAGCTATTCTAGTTTAAACAATAATTTATGTTTGATTTGTAAACATCAAATTGGGAATCTGAGCTGTTTCAGTAATTAATCTGATGATCTTGCTTAACTCTTCTCTTAATTCAGTTTTCTATGACGTTAGAAAAGTGGGATGCACTATCTAGAAATCCTTTAATCTAGAACACACTACCATATATTAATAATTTTAAACTTGTATTTTTTGTCATGCCATGCTTTAGATCTGAGACTCATGGAAACAAGTCATTGCAATATTGAAATAAGTCACACAATAAATGCTGATTGATTTCAGCAGAGTCTTCTCTCCATTTATCATTGCGCTTCTGTTTCCTCAGGGCTATAGGGCAGTCACATAAATCCCAAATGATCCTCATGGAGAACAGTACAAGGGTGACTGAGTTCATTCTTGTGGGGTTAACCAATGACCCAAACCTGCAGATCCCCCTGTTCATAATCTTCTCTGTCATCTACCTTTTCACTCTGGTTGGGAACCTGGGGATGATGGAGCTGATTCTATTGGACTCGCGACTCCACACGCCCATGTACTTTTTCCTCAGTAACCTCTCTCTGGTGGACTTTGGTTACTCCTCAGCCGTCACTCCCAAGGTGATGGCAGGATTCCTCACAGGAGACAACATCATCTCCTACAATGCTTGTGCCGCCCAATTGTTCTTCTTTGGAGGTTTTATCACTGCAGAAAATTTTCTCTTGGCTGCAATGGCCTATGATCGCCATGCAGCCGTGTGCAAACCCCTGCATTACACCACCACTGTGACGACAAGGGTGTGTGTGTGTCTGGTCACAGGGTCCTACTTCTGTGGTTTTCTGAATGCCGCCATCCAAGTTGGGGACATTTTCAGTCTCTCCTTCTGTAGGTCCAATGTGGTTGATCACTTTTTCTGTGATGCTCCTCCTCTCCTCACTCTCTCATGCTCAGACACCCACATCGCCGAGATGGTAATGTTTTTTGTGGTGGGTTTCAATGTCCTCTTTTCCATCCTGGTCATCTCTATCTCCTACCTGCTTATATTTTTTACCATTCTGAGGATAAGGTCATCTGATGGACGCCAAAAAGCTTTTTCCACATGTGCGTCCCACCTCACTGCTGTCTGCATCTTTTATGGGACAGTCATCTTCATGTACTTACAGCCCAGCTCCAGCCATTCCATGAACACAGACAAAATGGCATCCGTATTTTACACCATGGTCATCCCCATGCTGAATCCGCTGGTCTATAGTCTGAGGAACAAAGAGGTCAAGAGTGCCTTTAAAAAGGTTATGGGAAAGGCAAAATCTTCCATAGGATTCATATTTTAATTTTTTCGAATCTACAATAGGCATTTTCATTCATTTCAGGTCTACCTAAGGAAAATATTTATTTGTGAGTTCCTAAATTTTATAATTTCTTGCAGCAATTTCCACAACTGTTGTTGGTGAATTTTACACTTCATTTAATTTTCTTTCAGCACAATAATTTTTATTTATTTATTTTTGGAAAAATATAGTTTGTATATCTTTAGTTTAAGTCTCAATATCAATTTTTAGAGACAATGACTTCATAGTTAGGCTTAAATTTTTAGACTTGGTTTCCTTTACTTCTCAATTATATTAACAACTGACTTAAACCATTTTTATTAAGTCTAGAGTGTGGATTTCCTCAGGGGTAATTTCTAATGACTTATCTAAGATTTTGTTAAGATTTTTTACATCTATGTTCATCAGTTATATATTTTTTGTGTAATGCTGTTGTTTCCTTTTGATGTCAGAGTCATGCTGGCCTCATAAAATTTCTTTGGAAATATTCCTTCTTCCCATTTTTTGATAACTGTTTGAGAAAGCTAAGTATTCAGCACTGATGTTTTGGTAGGTAGAACTCACTAATGAAACCAGGTTAATGTAGGCATTTGCTTTTTGGGATATTTTTATTACTTGCTTGTGATATGTATGTTATATGTCAATTTCCTTGCTTGTGATATGTCTGTTCAAGATTTCTATTTCTTCCCCATTCAGTCTTGGAAGGTTGTGTGCTTCTAAGAATTTGTCCATTTCTTCTAGGTTAGGCAATTTAGGGGCATAAAGATATTCATAATAGTCTCTGAGGAAGCCCTGTGTTTCTGAGATATCTGTTATAATTTCTTACATTTAAAAATTCTATTTATTAGAGTTTCCTCATTTTTTCCTCCTTAGTGAGCCTGGGTAGACACTTTTCTACTTTGTTCTTTATATATTTTAGTTATTTGATCACATAAGTAGTGTGCAATTTTTTTCTCTTTGTTTCTGGTCTGTGATTTCTTTTCCTTGTAATATCTATAATATTGTAATATCCATAATTGGCTTTGACATCAGGAATATTCTGGCCAAATAAAATAACTTGGATATTGTGCTATCTTCTTTTATAGTCTGGAAGACTTGTGTAGAATTAGTATCATCATCGTTAACTATTTGATAGAATTCATTAATGAAGCCACCTCTATTTGGAGTGCTTTGTTGTTGTTGATATTGTTGTTGAAAGAATACTAATTATAAATTAAATTTCTATAATAGAAGTGAGATTATGTGTACATAGATAATAGATCTATATATATCCATATATGTATCTGTATATATATGTATATATACATATCAGATCAACAAAATTTATTTAGCAAGTGCAAGACAATTTTGACAGCTATATTGGTACAACCAGAGATGCTTTTAATTCTAACCAGGAGCTGCAGAGCCGGTGATGGATCAGGCTGGGACTCTGAAAAGGGTCAAGGAGTGGGTAACCTGACTCAGAGAGGAAATTGCATTAGTCAGTTTTTTGTATTATTTATGAGAACAACTACCTGTGAAAAATAACAGAATGCCTACCAGGGGAGTGAGGTCTCCATTTATTATTATTATTAAATTCTCAGGTGATTTCTACAATAAATCCCTCCCTCTCTTTCCCATTCTCCATTCTCCAGCCAGGGTATAAAACCAGGGATGTAAATGTAGTTATAGGTCCTTCTCAGGTCAGTGAGCTTCAGTTTTCTAAACCTCAGTTTCCATAGTGGTTGGGCCAGTTCACAGTCCCACCAGCAGTGGTACATACACACAATGGAATACTATTCAGCATTCAAAAAAGATGAACACAAGCAGTTTGCAGCGACATGCTCAGGGGATCATACTCAGCGAAATGAGCCAGAAAAAAAGAAAAATGTCGAATGGTTTCACTTATAATAGGACTATAAGGAAACCAAATAGGAGAGAGACACTCCGCGGATGGGGGAGGGAAGAGGGGAGGATAAGGGTACAAAATGGAATAGAAAAGGCCACAAGGGACCACGAGACGGGTCACGGGTGAATTGGTGGTGGGTTACCCAAGGGGAATACAAAATATAAAAGATAAAAATAACAATAAATATATATATATTAAAAAATAAAAATAAAAAAGCCTGTTTCTTCTTTGTAAAATGGAAGGAATAATACATACTCTGTCATTAGGAGAAAATGAGAGCTGAGCTTGTATCAGGAAGTGCTTTGAAAGTGTGGAAAGTGCTATAGAAATATGCATGGCATGACCATCACCTCAAGAGCCCTAGAGTTGCATTTAAGTCTGGGTGACTTACACCAAATGTTCAATATGAAAACTCTTCCCCAAGGAAAAGACAAGGCTCAATAAGGACAGGCAGCTGAGTCATTCCCCACAACACTGGGTTTGGGTGGAAATCATCCAGTCTCTAGTTTTTCCTTACAAATATCTGAAACTTTGAGTTAAGTACAAGATGGAGGATATGGAGGTTACAGGCAGGTGAGTGTGGTACTGACCAATGAAGACCATATTTCTGAAGCAGTGCAATGTGATCGCCAGATTCTGTTGACCTGGAGACTTTTCTCCAGGTTCTGATGGTCTGGTATCTCCTTTTCTGACATCTAGCTAGCCCCTCTTCCACACCATTTCTTGTAACAGGTACCAGATCCTTTGTCAATAACACAGGAGAATATACAGGGCCTATGTCCAGCATAGGTATGGCTAGGAAGTTGGGCATGTGTGGGATGGGGATGGTGAAGAAATGTGCAGAGGCAGGGATGGGACAGGCCACCATGTCTCTTGAAGGGTTCTCATTAATTTTTTTTTTTGCATATAATTATCCAGTTGTCCCAGCACCTATTGTTGAAAAGACAGTTCTGCACTCACTGAATTCATTTGGCACCCTTACTGAAAATAAGTTGAATAACAATATAAACACATTGATCTCTATGTGCTTTTTCTTATGCCAGTATCATACTGCTTTGATTATAATAGCTTTTCTAGTGAGTCTTAAAAATGGAAAGTGAGAGTATTCCAAATTTGTTCTTTAAAAATATTATTTTGGCTATTCTATGCCTCTTGAATAGCCATGTAAGTTTATCATATCTCTAAAGAAACCACCTAAGATTTTTTACTAGAAAGGCATTGAATCAGTATACGAAATAGGGATTATTGCCAGCTTTACAATATTGATCCTTGAACATAGAATGTCTTTCTTTATACAGATTTTCTTTAATTTCTTTCAAACATATTTGTAACATTAAGAGTATAAAATTTACAGATTTTCTTATGAAAAAATTGTCCTGTATATTTTATTTTTTGATGTTTTTGTTAATAAAATCTACTTAGTAATCGGTTTATTCACTGCTAATATACAGAAATACAATTGATGTATATTGATCATGAAACATTGCTGAACTTGTTAGTTCTAAAATTGAACAATATCTTATTTTTATGAAATTTGTATGCATGTAATAATTTCAAAACTAACTAAATAAATATTATTTGACAAAAGATTTGTTCTATATACCACATGGCATAATTAGCATTTGAGTTACTGCATGGAGTGGATGTAAGACGATAGAATCTATTTTTTTTTATCCCACATCATTAAATGACTAAACCGAGGGAATATTTTGCCTTTTCAATGACCTTTTTGAGTGCATTCTTAACCTCCTTGTTCCTCAGGCTGTAGACCATAGGGTTCAACATAGGAATGACCATAGTATAGAACACAGATGCAGGTTTGTCTGTGTCCATGGAATGACTGGAACTTGGCTGTAAGTACATGATGATGACAGTTCCATAAAAAATGGAAACAGTAACAAGGTGAGAAGCACAGGTCGACAAAGCCTTCTGGTATCCCTCACCTGAGTGCATCTTAAAAATGGTGATAAAAATGAACAAGTAGGAAATCAAGATAACAATTATTGCAAAAAAGATATTGAAACTTGACATAAGAAGAAGAACCAGCTCACCTATGTGTTTATCAGGGCAAGTCAGACTCATGACCGCGGGAATATCACAGAAAAAGTGATGGATTACATTGGACATGCAGAAGGAGAGGCAGAATGTATCTCCAACTTGAACAGCAGCGGTCAGAAAACCAAAGACATAGCAACCTATGACCAAACGTGCACACATACTTGCCGTCATCGTGGTGGTGTAATGCAGGGGTTTGCACACGGCCGCATAGCGGTCATAGGCCATTGCAGCCAAGAGGAAATTTTCCACAGTGGCAAAGACTGCAAAGAAGAACATCTGAGCAGCACAGGCATTGTAGGAGATGACTCTGTCTCCTATAAGGAACCCAGCCATCACCTTTGGCGTGACTGTTGAGGAATAACAAAAGTCCACCAGAGAGAGGTTGCTGAGGAAGAAGTACATGGGGATGTGTAGACGAGAGTCCAACAGAATCAACAGAACCATTCCCAGGTTTCCTATCAGAGTGATGAGGTAGATGAAGGTAAACATTACAAAGAAAGGAATCTGGAGGTGTGGGGCATTGGTCAACCCTACCAGGATGAATTCAGTCACTTCTGTATTATTCATCATGATGCAATTTAAGAATTGCAAGGTTCTCTGTACCAAAGAGAAGTAAAGGCAAACAATGAGAAGAAGAACGAGTTGCACTGAGATGAAATGCATAAGCATTATTTTATTAGAGCCATAATTCTTTGATATTGTCCATGTCTAAAGTATGGGCAGAACAACACAATTTAGTGCATAGTTTATCTATATCTTGCAATAGACATTTGAATAGGAAAGGTCTTCACAGACCGTAGTCCCAACTTCTTAACTCTATGTGTGAGTAAAGTGAGTCGCAGGAAGGGATAATGAGTTGTCCAAGCTCACATTCTTGGAATGAATCTATCTCCTAAAAACTCATCGAGTCTAACAGTTTACACTTCCATAGTTATGACTTGCCATGTCACTATATATATATATACACACACACACACACATTTATCCACTTACCAACTGCATTAAATTGATGAGCTACTTTTCCTACTTATGTATGAGATAATTTGAGATAGCTAACAACCTGCAGAAGTTTAAAGGTGTGGATGGACTTTGGGCTGGTCACTCTTTGATTTATGTTTCCTCACATACTTTGTCTACCCACATCTTTTGTTTTCCACAATATTTTTTCTCTGTCCATCCTCTCTATATGAATGAATATGTCAGCTATTCTGTGTAAGAATGCAGAAATCTATAAGTCCTCTTTTGCTTACATTTTCCTTGCAAGTCGCAGTTTGCTTTGTATTGAGACTCCCCTCTATCCTAGACTCATTCTCTCAACACTTAGCTGGATTACAGGTATTGATGGTTGAAAATTCATAGTCTGAGTGGTTGACATTAATTTGTAGGTTGGTTCATGAGTAAAAACAGTACTTTAAATCTTTTTACTTTAATTTGAAAACCACTATTATTCTCTGAAAACCACTAATCTCCACTATCTTCTTCCTGGTCCTACTACACGTTACTTTATGTGCCTGGACCATAAGCTGTGTTTCAACACATCACCCACATAATGCCATAACCTGCAATTTAAAAATACATTTTTATCAATGTATATGATGAATAATATATTACATTGGGTCCACATGGATAATCCTGGAAATTCTCAGCATCACAAATTCTGTAGCTTAATCATAAATCTATACCAGTAAGGCAATATATTTACAGGTACCAGGGATTATGATGTAAACATTTTGGAGATCATTATTATACTATACTACACTACACTACAGTGGGACAAGTTAGCAATATATAGTAGAGCATCCATAGAGCAAGAGATTATTGAGGCTGAACATCTTTAGAAATGATGTGGTTACTTCCTAAAAATAAATATGTATGAGCTGAGAAGCAGAGAGCAGTATTATTGTACTCAAATTACACATCTGGCATGATTATTGAATTAATACACTAAATCAGATGTTCTGAGGTTTTTTTTTTAAAGATTTCTTTATTTGTGCATACAAGCTGGGGTATAGGCCAGAGGTGTGGAGTGGTGAGAGGATTCACCAAAGACAGAGTGGGGAGCAGAACAGGCAGATCTGATGAAATACACTGCTGAGGGGAGCAGCGGGGAGGCAGGAGAGGTCTGCTGCGCCATGTGGGAAGCTCCCTGGCCGGGTATGGAACTCATGCTGCAGTGACTGCTGATCGCCTCATCGTGCTGCGCTTAACCCATTGTGCCACCAGGGAGGCCCTCTTCTGAGTGTTTTAACAATGAAATTTAGTGCCTATTTTAGTGCCCAGTTTGTCTCAGGGATTGATGGGCATATGGATAGATGATTGGTTGATAGGTAGAATGGGCCGGGGGGGGTGGGGAGAGAGAGAGAGAGGATAGGTCATTGATAGGTAGAGATAGCATAGCAGAAGGTAGAGGGAGAAAAAGTATGTATATAACCCTCATACACACATATAAACCTCATTTTCAGTTAAGAAAATGTAGCATTAAAGAGGTCATTTGCTTTCCTCATATTGCAGATGCAGTAAGAGATCAATTCAATATTCAAAGTAATCGCCAGCTTTCTTCGTGTCTGTGCCAAAGTCACACCACTATCAGAATGTCTGGATGGACAAGTAATGAAAGGGTGAGAATGTGGAAAATGATAGTGAGAATAGAGTAAGGATCTTGAGTGCTTCATGATGATTCTATGGAGTCTATGAAACTATCGTCTCGCCTGTTTATTGGTCATCCCTTGAATAACAACTCAACACATGGGAAATGGGAGACATATACCCCAATTCTATCAGAATATCATCTGTCACAGCTTTTTGCAACAACTTAAGGAAAGCAGCATGGAGCCACATAAATTCTATAAACTCTGTGCTCAATAAAGGATTTTGCTTTTGAATCCTATACTTTTAAAGCGTTTCAGGAAAAATAAAAGTGTTCAAACAACCAGAATGAGTTCAAAAGATCATAGGAGAGGTAGTTTTCCACTGTTTCTGCATCAATTACATTTTCACTATAAGCGTATAGCAATATGTAGGCTTACCTTGCTCTTGGAAAGCTGAAAAAGACAATCTCGAATTGTGAGTTTGGGATGAGAAATTCAGCCCTAGAAGTAAATACAAATAATTTCTGAGAAACTGCCTCTCAGGCACTGGTCAAATGCTCCAAGGTCTCTGAGGCATGCAAAAGTGAAGGAAGGATTATTCTCTAGGAACTAGGGAGCCTAGACCCAAGTCTTGCATTTACCTTAGGTGTGTCTCTTACCATCTCACAGTATTCTGTTGGTAAATAGCAAGTGAGGGTGGATCTGTAGTGACTTTGTAAGGGGTTATCGCTTCAACATGAATTGATATGATAATTATCTGAAGGTGTTTTCCCTGGATCTGGATGCAAATTCATTTCCAATACTCACTCTAAGGAAAGTCTGCTGTTTCCTAAAATTATGGGCATTCACTTGTATGAATGATGACCAAGGGAGCTCCGTGCAGAGTTTCATCCCTTTAAAGTAGTGTCATGTGAACCAGCAAACAGAAGCCAGGAGAAAATTGTTGAGTCATAAAACTCCCAAGAGCAAAGACTCCTATGAGGGCAATGATATCTCTCCTCTAGAGAGGAAGCAATTATAAAGGATAGCATTTGTTATGTTGAGTAGCACATAAATTTTCATAAATAATTTAATCCATGAATTCCCCAAGCTCTGCATAGAGTTGTATGTCTGTGTTGGAGTGTGTCTTCAATGACCTGATGTTTAAAAACTGCCATCATGTTTATTTTCTGCTTAAACAGAGCATCAAAGTCAACCTAAGATGAAAGATTAAGTATTTTTCAAGTTTTTTCTCTGTGCTTACATATAGTCTGGCTATGTGAATAATTTTTGTGATCCTCAGAAATATATTGGAACAATTCAAAGCCTCTATGGATTCCTCATATTATAAAAATTACTTTGAAGATATTGTCAGATCATTGTTTGCCTCAACTGGTATTGGCATCTTGGGCAATTACTTTGATGTACAATTGTCACTCAGTCTTTTTGCCAACACCATAGAAATAGTTTTCTCACTGAGTGAAGAAAGTAAAGTGTGATAAAGACAACATCTGAATGCAATTCGGCACATCAGGAAAAAGAAAAAAACCTTAATATGATGGTATAAGGAACATTCTTCAAAATAAGACTAGCCCTACTATGACAAACCCACAACTAACGTCATCCTAATGATAAAAATCTAAAAGCTTTCCCCTATTCTAAGGGTCTTCACCACCTGCACACACACATAAGGGAAAGTAATCAAACTCTAGTGCGGTCAAATATTTTTAATAGAGAGAAAAGGAGTAGGGGAAAGAAGGATTCAAATAATGGACTCGATCAAATTCTGGATCACTTCTCCCCTAGTGGGCAAACATCCAGCTAAAGAGAATGAGCCCAGTGTTGGGCAGCTGAGAACTGAAAGCAAAATCACAAGGTCTCCAAGGTCCCTCTGACAGGAAGGTTAGATCAAATAGGGTTGAAGAGAAGAAGAGTCAACCGTTCCAAGTGTACTGTACAAACAATCCACCAGAGGGCCAAGATAATGCTGCCATCATCTCTGAAAAGCCCATCTGCCAAAGAGCTAAAGCTGCAAAGCAAATCCCAGGGGCACCCTGCCAGCATGTCTCCCTGCTCTCCAGTCATGGCTGCTTCACTCCTTCCTCCTTCCCAGCAGCCCCCCATTCAGGAAGTCCAGTTCATGGCATGTGGGGAATTGTAATCCTTAGTGTCTGAGACCTTGTCAGCATGGAGATGGGGATGGAGTCCATTCAGGATGTCTTTCACGGACTTGGAATGTGCTTCTTACTGACCCTCTAACAATTCACATTCAATAAATAATGTTAGGCCAGGAAAAACACTCTCACACCCACTCTGACGGACAGTAGTGGAAGGCACACAAGTTTTCAGTTTAGACATCTGTAGACTTGACATTACAAAGGCCCTTTAACCTTGATAGTGGGAAATATTTAAGCAACCAAATTTTCTCTCTTGGTAAAACTCCATTTGGCAGTCTTTTCCTTAAAATCTGGTCCAGTTCCCTAACTGGATTTTTTTCTTATCTATTATTCCTCATTATCCCTTCTGAAATATATCAAAGAACAAAAATCTATAACCACACAAAATTAGCAAAGTTTATACTAAACAGCAACAAAGAAAACCATCATCCATCAATTTCATTACAAATGGAGCTCAAGAATATTAGAAATGAGTATAAATTTATTGAGTATAGCAAATAAATACTGAGACAGTGAATGATGGGCAAATATTTTATTCATATGTGACTGTGAGAAGTGGGAAAGATGTTCTAATTGGTCTTCAGAAATATTTGACAGTTTTGTTAGGTTGCCAGGGGTGGAAAAAACAATTTGGAGAAATTCAAAAGATGAAGGATTATTCAATGTTAGAGTGAAGCATTTTTCAAAACTACCAATTTATTTCAAAAGCTGGAATCATTATCATGTGGA
The DNA here is from genome assembly GCA_004024925.1 of Scalopus aquaticus. Lineage (NCBI taxonomy): Eukaryota > Metazoa > Chordata > Mammalia > Eulipotyphla > Talpidae > Scalopus > Scalopus aquaticus. The sequence goes on from PVIJ01007557.1 coordinate 10,874, forward strand.
TATTAGGAAGGTTCTCTTTGAGATTTACAAAGTTTTCACAGTTCTCTCTATACCCACAACCCTTGGAAATTCTTGAATGGTTTGAAGTTCAGCAAAATAATTTTAAAGTCAAGACTCAAATGTTCATTTCCATAAAATAATCAAATTAAGCTACTGTTCACAGGGATATACCACTCAAGTTCAGAGATTTAGATGAATAGGTGAATAAGCCAATATAAGCTAAATAGTGACTGCTATGAAGAATGAAGCAGCCTGTGCACAGGGGGTCTGAGGAGAGTGCAGTGACTATTTCATAAAACAGTTTAGGGAAGATTCGCATGACTTTCCTGGGTGGGAAAATTTAAGCAGTGTTCTGAAAAGTTTGGGGAAGCATTCCTGGCAGACTACACTGCATTTAGCCCAAAATTTTGCTCTACATTTACTTGTGAGTTATTTCTCTTGATCAGAAGAAGCCTTCAATGAACAGGGTGGTGTGGTAACCCCTCCCCCTCAGAGCAGGGAACCCAGGACTCAGGACGCCCTGGGTGCCTTGGGGGACTGAGTTGATCAAGAGAAACTTGAACTTGGCTTCTTGAAAATCTTTCCCATCAAACTGCTCTTCTGCACCGCCTGTGGGCTGTCATAGGGCACCGTGGCATTGCCTGCGGGTTTTCCTTGCCCAGGTAGATGCGCATATTGGGTTGTCAGGTTTTGTCATTTTAACCCCAGTGCACTTAAAGAAGCCTGCCAGGTCATTTAGAGTCATACTGTCATTTATTTAATCCTTGCACATAAATCACACTGCCTTCAGTCTTTATCCGGAACTATAGTCCACGGAGATCAAGATCTGCTCCTTCCTCCATGGGTTCCCCAGGTTTATTGAGGCTGAATGGCTCTGCCGCGCCCATTCCAAGAACTCTTTCTCCACATCCACATCTGCTCCCTTCTCCACATCAGTCTCCCTCCTCCCTGGCCCAGTTATGAGGCCCACGCATTCTCCTGCCCTTCCGGCTCTGGAATACTTGGGACTCCTACCCATAATTCCCCACTCTACTGGGGTCCTCCTGTGGAAGGAACTCTGGTACCTGCAGCTACAGCTCTGTTGGCCGTTCTGACTTGGAGCCTGGTTGGATGGTCGAAAATCTCTCCTGTGTTATCTGTGCATTCTTCCATGAATGAATTCTGGGTTTCTGTCTCCCATTTAAGGAGTGCCTTTGCCTTCGTGTCAAGGAGCGTGGTAACTTCTCCAGCCCATACGGGGGTGGGGGTGGGGGCAGAGAGATAGGTCGTGGGTGGCTTTGCACATAGCCACTTTATCTTCCGTACTCTGCTGTCCATAGCCGTTCTCTGCCCATAGGTGACCTGCTGAGAGTAACTGCTCTGGTCATCACTAGTGCATTGTGAAGAGGAGTCGCTGGTAGAAGAGGATGTGTGTGGACTGGATGCATGGAATCTGGGAATGACTATTTCTCTGTCCATAGCCTGGGCTGGACTGCTTGTAAACAAATGAACGAATAAATCTTCAATAGCTGATGGTCCCTAGTACTATGAGGAATAAGAGAGGGAGAGAGAGTGGTGCCTGGTCAGGCGTGACGCATTCATGAAGGTGGTAAGGAGAGAAAACCCATGAAAGCAACATTAAACAAAGTTGTCAACAAAATAAGGAACAACCCACACTGGGAAGAGCAAGTACAAATATCCTGAAACGCGGTAGAGTAGAAGTTGACAGATTGTGAAGAAATAGGAAGAAAATTAGTGTGAATGAAATAGGGTAAAAGAATGAAGGAGAGCGAAGGATAATTTAAATGAAAAGAAGTAAAATTTAAAAGCAGCATTAACCTTCTAAAGCATGTCCAAGAATAAACTCTATAGCATTTTTGGATTTCAGTGAGATTTTTTGGAGTGTGAAATGGGCAGTAATATCTGAAGAAGTTGGAAATGGTTTTACGCTTGCTACATTTTTCTTACACTCTATCCTTATCAATTTTGTAACATCTGTAGACCTCCACAATCAAGATAGAAAATTTCACTTAAAAATTGATTCTCTGCAGCTTTGTGTAAATGTTCCAGCACAATGGCATACTTTCAGTTTGTTATATCATGCTATTGTCATGTTAGGACTATCAGAACAGCATTCCACTAAGAATATTAAAATATTGGTCATAAAATTCTATTCCAAATTCTTAGCTTAAATATTAACATTTAAAACTAGCAAAAATCCAATCTGTATATACTCAGGGGGCATAGTATGTACTTCTGTTCATGGCTTATTGGCGCCCATGTTTTACCTGTATTTGAAGTGACAAGTGGTAAAAAAAACACGCATTTAATAAGCGAATAAACTAAGAATTAGGAAAAACAGTACCTACAACATTGTAGACTTTCTTAGTCAGGTATTGTAACTCATTACATAATGTTCTTCATTCAGGAAAAAAATATTTTGAATAGGTCTCACTTCAAGTATTTAATTTCACAGTGGCTTTCATGAAATTAGGTTACTGCACATTGCACAACCTTAAAAGCCTGATCTTACAGATGATTTTATGGCTACAAACAGCTTCATGAAGGCACTCTTGACCTCCTTGTTCCTCAGGCTGTAGACCATGGGGTTCAGCATGGGGATGATGATGACATAGAACACAGATGACATTTTGTCTGTGTCCATGGAATGGCTGGAGCTGGGTCGTAAGTACATGAACATGACAGTTCCGTAGAAGATGGAGACGGAGACAAAGTGGGAGGCACAGGTGGACAGAGCCTTCTGATAGCTTGCAGATGAGCTCATCTTTAAGATGGTGGCAAATATGAAAATGTAGGATATCCAGATGACCAGGAGAGCTAGAGATACTTGGATGCTCACTACATAAAAAAGAACCAGCTCCCTAGCAAGTCTGTCAGAGCAAGAGAGAGTCATGACAGCCGGAATATCACAGAAAAAGTGATGGACCACATTGGAGCTGCAATAAATGAGGCTGAATGTGTTCCCAACATGGATGGAGGCATTCATTAAACCACAGAGGTAGGAGGCTATGGCCAGGCGTGTACACACACCTGTGGTCATGGTGGTGGTGTAATGCAGGGGTTTGCACACGGCTGCATAGCGGTCATAGGCCATTGCAGCCAAGAGGAAATTTTCTACTGTGGCAAATTTTGCAAAAAAGAACATCTGAGCAGCACAGGCATTGTAGGAGATGATATTTTCTTTTATCAAGAATCCAACTATAACTCTAGGAGTGACAGTTGTAGAGTAACCAAAGTCCACCAGAGACAGGTTACTGAGGAAGAAGTACATGGGCGTGTGGAGGCGAGAGTCCAAGAGGATCAGCACTACCATCCCCAGGTTCCCTGCCACAGTGATGAGGTAGATGAGGGTGAACAACACAAACAGTGGGATCTGCAGCTGAGGGACGTCGCTCAGTCCCAGGAGGATGAACTCGGTCACTTCCATGTTGTTCTTCATTCTGCTGAGTCACAAAATGCTTTGGGGATATGAGCAAAAAGCGACAGTGATAAACAAGCTTCAGTTGAAAATTGCATGTATAGTGTCATTTCATTTTAGCAAAAACTTGTATTTCAAGAATGTCCATATTAAAAAAAGGAATTGACAATAGATTATAGTGCTGTAATTATATACATATTGACACCCTGTTGAATGAAGTATCTTCATAGTTTACTCTCTAATTTTTAAATTAAAAGTTTATAGTCTAAGATATATAGAATGAAATGAGTTGATCAGTGACTTGTTCAGTATGAATATATGTGACTATTTATTTGCATTTTGCTCTCCTAACAAGAACCTCTCTAGATATTTTAGATATGTATTTATTATAACCTATCAAGAATATTATGATTTGGTTTGTTACTACAATCGTAAAGTATGATGCACAAGAGGTTGAATAATTTTTCATACTTAAATAGAATTAATTGGCTGTCATGCTCTGAAGCTTAATCAGTATTTGAAATCATACTCAGTACTTCTTAAGTCCAATGAACTTAATGGAATTTAGATAAAATTGAATTTAACTCAATTTACTGGTACCCATTGTTTCCACTGCTCCGAACTCAGTATTTGTGATTCACAATAAAGTCACTAAAATATGTGTTTAGTGGATGTGATAGGACAACTGGACCAGCAGGTGCATATAAAGGCAACAGAGGCAGTTCTGAAGAAGAGGCAGAGCAGTTGGTACAGAGCTTGGGCTTGGGGATGAGGTACACAACCACTTTACTGTTTTCTATCTAGGAGTCATTGGCTCTATCTAATATCCTGACCCTCATTTTCCTTCTATGAAATAAAGGCAGTAATGAGATCTACTTTATGTAAGACTTTTGACTTAGAAAAAGGTAATTCCAAAAAAAATCACAATTGGGGTTAAGCACAGTCTGGCAAGTGTTAGCTGTGATATTATAATGATGATACAATGATGATTTTTATGTTAGTTTGGGGGAAATGTAAGGCTTCAGGTATAAGTGAGTTCAGAAACTCCTTTTCAATGTGCCTTTTCTCCCACCCCAGGACCACTGGAATTTTCTGTGATCTCCAGGATATCTCAGTGTGTTCTTGCTCCCCCCGTAGAATGGGTTACTCCAGCTATTCCATGTGACCCAGGCTTCTGCTTAATTTCTTCCTCGATATTCATATTTAGTTTGGATAAGAGTCTCTTTTTTAAAACTCTTTCTTTCTTTCTTTACTTTCAGGTCATAGAAAGATATCATGGTTGAACCTTCATTATCTGTGGGCCATCCTTAGCCCGTAATTCTGTTTTGGTGACAAGCACCATATTTGTGATTTCTTCATTTTTATTTTAAACTTTTCATTTGAGTTTGAGCCTTTTGGAAGGGCATCCATCCTTGGGTAACCACTACCATCTTCCTCCTAAAGTTTTTGCAGTTTTATTCTCCAAGTCTGTTCCATGAGGACAATATGTTTGCTGACCTTTCTCCACATGACCACTGTTAGCATGTACTATGTTTTTCCAGAGCCAAGGATGGGACTTTGTGTGTTGTGTGAATTGTGTTGTGTGTGCGTGTTTGAGGTAGCTAGTAGTATTACTAGCTATTTTAGCATTAAGGAAATTAAGGATTTAAGAGGTTATGGGATGCTCTAAAAACACTTGATTCCTAGCTGGGGCATTCCATGTTCACTGAGCACTATTCCCAATAACCAAGATGTGGGAACAATCTAGTTGCCCAACAACAGTTGATTGTGTAATGCATATAGGTTTATACACAAAAGGGAAGACTACTCAGCTATAAAAAAGAAAATGAAATCTCACCATTCCACCCACCTGCAAGGACTTGAGAATGTTGTGCTAAGTGAATTATCAAAAAAAGAAAGGCTAATTTTTTTATGGTTTCATTCACATGTAGAATATAACAAAACAAGGCCAAGGAACAAACAAAACAAAATGAATGTAAACCATTGAACCCTGACAACACCGTGGTGTTTCCACGGGGTAGGAGGTGGGAAAAGGGGGGAATGGGGATGGGCGAATTGAATACAGTGGCCAGTTATTACAATTGTATGGTTGGTGTGGTGTGGAAAATTCATTAGAAGTGTGACTGTACTCATGAAACATAGTCATAAAATAATGTTGCCTCATTAAAATTAAGATTAAAAATTGAAAAAGCAGAGCTTTTACAAGAATCACGATTCAGTAGTTAAATCCATTTTGAGCTCACAAGTCTATGCTTTTCCTCATTGACCATCAATATATGGGAAATTGTTAGTAGTAATAAGCATGAGACTACAGCAAAAGTTGAAAATAAAGTTGGGTCATTGTTAATTCACAATGATACTTCTGTAGTTTAAGGATCATCTTACTCTTCTGCTTTGATTGTTTGTTTGACCTCTAATCAGAGGCCAAAACTTAATGAACAGGATCGATTATACTTGACCACAGAGCCTCGACTATTGTATATGTTTTTTGTTCATTTCTTTAGGAAAGCAGGATTGTGTTTGATAAATATCAGTAAACTCATGTGATAGAAATTTTGACAGTTATATTCCAGTCTTACCTTGTGTTAGAAAGACATTGAAACAATCTATTTCTGTTTCAAATCGCTTTAAGTGTGGTTGCCCCACAGGTTGGTCAGGAAAACACTTCTCACTAAAACATAATTCAGAGAATGTGGATGCTTACCTGGCTGCGGGAGGAAGATGAACAGTCAGTTCAGAATAGAGTCTGAAGTCAAAATAACAGCTGTGAAATAATGCCTCAGTCCTAGTGGAGGACATCTCCAGCAGGCGTGTTGATTAGGGTTCAAGTTCTCTAGGCTGAAGAAAATAGGGGTAAAGATGTTAGTGTGGGCCAAGCATTCTTTCTGTATTTTTGGAGGAGGCACTTACTTCCTCCTTATTTGTAATATAATAATAATTAATAAAAATAATGATAATAAATATTATTACCTCTTTGTCTAAATCACGTAATTATTTCTAAAACTATGAAATAAACTAGTCAAACTAATTCTAAGAGGTTATAGTTTTATGTCAACCCATATAGGTTGTCTTGGGGTGCTTTCCGTGAAAATTTTGAATAGTAGAGCAAATTCTCAGGTTGGGAAACACTTCTGTGTACTACGAGAATTAACATTCTGGTGAGTAAAGTTGACCTTATGGGTTCATCATGTAGTCGGCTCCTCTAAAATGATGTGACTTGGTCATTTTGGGATTCGAAGGCTACTGCAGGGGGATGCAGAGAGAATTATAGAACCTGGGGCTCTGGAAATTTCCCTGGTGAGAGCATGTCCAATTTGTCATCCCATTTCCCAGGAAAGAAGCAATTAAACTGCCTGTGGGGATGAAACTGGTTATTTTCATTATAAATACACATTTTGGTATTATTTTTTTATTTCTTTTTTTGTCTGTTTATAAGTCATGCCTAATTTGCATGCAGTAATATCCACAATTCAGTGTATAGTTCTAAGAATCTGGTCCAATTTTTGTCAAATAATCAGTCACCATAATACATTTTTATTAACCTCTTTTCCTTCCAACTGCCCCTGGAAACTTGTTAAATCTATTTCCAAATAATTTTGCGTTTGGAAGGATATACTAGAATACATACTCTTTAAGTCTGTAGTCTTTTCCTTAGTATTTTTGGATGATTCATATTGCTACCTGTGTTGAAGTGGAAAATGCCCATTATTTTTTACTCTATCCTTCCTCTCCATATGAATATGTCAGATATTCTGTGTGAGAATGCAGAAATCTCTAAGTCCTCTTTTGTTTAATTTTTCCTTGCAAGTTACATTTTAGTTTGTGTTGATACTCTCCTCTTAGACTCATGCTCAAAGTATTGATATCAATACTTAGCTTGATTACAGGTAATGGTCACTGAAGGCTAATGGAATGGATAGGTGACTTTAACTTGTAGATTGTTTCTTGAGCAAAAATAATAATTTAAATCTTTTTACTTTAATTTGAAAACCACTTTTATTCTTTGAAAACCAGTATTCTCTACTATCTTCATCTGGTCCTACTATACATTATTGTGTGTCTGGACCTTAAATTGTGTTTCTGCACATTGCCCACATAATGCCAAAACCTTTTAAATTTTATTTTAAATTTTAAATTTAAATTTACTTTTAAATTTTATTTTAAGCAATTTATATGTACATGATGAGTAATATGTCACATAGGGTCCACATGGATAATCAAGGAAAGTTTTCCCATCTGAAATTCTGTAACTTGTTCATAAATCTACAATTTCTTTACTAGTAAGTCAACATTCTTACAGGTGCCAGGGATTAGGATGTAAACACTATGGAGATCATTATTCAAGCTACTAAACTACAGTTTATTGGAATAATATAGTAATAAATAGAAGGTAATTTATCCACAGAGTTAGAGATTGTTGAGGCTGACTATCTTTAGAAATGATGTGGTTGCTTCCTAAAAGTAAATATAGTGAGCTGAGGAGCAGAAATCAGTGTTATCAGTGCTCAAATCCCACATATGGGATGAATTAGTCTACTAGATAAGATCTTCTGAGTATTTTATCATTGAAATTTAGTGCCAATATGCCAGTTTGTCTCAGCGGGGAAAGATGGATATATAGGTCAATGATTGGTTGACAGATAGAGAGATGGATGATGGAAAGATAGATAACTAATAGGTAGAGAGAGCAGAAGGGAGAGGGAGAAAAAGTGTGCATATACCCACACACATATAAAGGATTTTGCTTTTGAATCCTATGCTTTTCAAATGTTTCAGGAAAATAAAAGTATTCAAACAACCAGAATGAGATCATAAGCTCATAGAAGATGTAGTTTCCCACTGTTTCTGCATAGATTACATTTTCACTAGAAGTGTATATGGAATATAGAGACTTACCTTGCTATTGGAAAGATGAGAAAGACAATCTTGAAATATGAAATTGAGTTGAGAAATTCAACCCTAGAAGTATGTACAAATAATTTCTGAGAAACTGCCTCTCAGATACTGGTCAAATGCTCCAAGGTATCTGAGGCATACAGAAGTGGAGAAAGGATTATTAACTTGGAACTCAGAAGCCTGGGTCCACGCCTTGCATTTACCTCAGATGTTTTAAGTACTTAGAAGAACTATTTACTCCTACCAAGCTCAACTTATCTGTGGTATAGAAATAATAAAATTGCTTTTCGAACTATTTCATAGTATTGTGTCTGCAAATAGCAAATGAGAGTGGGTCTCTAGTGATTTTGTAAGGGGTTATCACTTCAACATGAATTGATATAATTATCTTAAGGTATTTTCCTGATCTGGATACAGATTCATTTCTAGTATTCACTTTGGGGAAAGGCTGGTGTGTACTAAAAGTATTGGCATTCATTTGTATGAGTGATAATGAAAGGAGTCCCATGCAGAGTCTCATCCCTTAAAAATAGTGTCATGTGAACCAGTGAACAGAAGCCAGGGGGACATTGTTGAGAAATAAAACTCCCCGAGAACAGACTTCAATAAGAGAATCATCTCTCTTATCTAGGAAGGAAGCACTTATAAAGGGATAGCATTTGTTATGTTGAGTTGTACATAAATTTTTGTAAATAATTTAATCATGAATTCTCCAAGCTTTGTATAGAGATTTGTATGTCTGTGTTAGAGCATGTCGTCAATGATCTGATAGTTTAAAAACTGCCATCATTTTTACTTCCTGCTTCTGCAGAGCCTCAAGTTCAGCCTAAGATGAGAGATTAAGTATTTTTCAAGCTTTTTCTGCGCTCACATATAGCCTGGCTTATGTGCATAATATTGTGATCCTCAGAAAAATATTGGAGCATTTCAAAGCCTCTTATGGATTCCTCATCTTATAAAACTAACATTGAAGATATTGTCAGATCGTTTGCCTCAACTGGTATTGCGTCTTGACAGTTATATTGATATACAATTGTCACTCAGTCGTTTTGCCAACACCATAGAAATAGGAGTTTTCTCACTGAGTGATCAGTGTAAAGGGTAATAAAGACACCATCTGAATGTTTTTTTTTCTAGAGAGCTCCACCGGATCATCTAAATCCACACATAAGTCACACTGTTATCAGAGTCTTCATCTGGATCTTTAGGTTCGTGGAGATCAAGAACTGGTCCTTCCTCCATGGGTTCACCAGGCTTATTGAGACCATCTGGCTCCACAGCACCCATTTCACCAGGTAGGTCTCCACACCCACACCTGTTCCGCTCCCCACTTCAGTCTCCCTCTTCCCTGGCCCAGCTATGAGGCCCACGCATGCTCCTGCCTTTCCCGCTCTGGAGCATCCTTGGGACTCCTGCCCATAATCCCCATGCTGCTGGGGTGCTCCTGTGGAAGGAGCTCTGGTGCCCGCAGAGACTTCTCTGTTGGCTGTGTTGACTTGGAGCCTGTCTGGAGGGTCCATTTAGGGGGGGCAGTAAATTGTGGGTGGCTGCTGCACACAGTCACTTCATCAACCATAGATACTCTGCTATCCATAGCTGCTCGTTCCATAGATGGCCTGCTGAGAGTAACTGCTCTGATCATAACTAGTCGACAGTGAAGAGGAATCACTGGTAGGAGGAGACTGTGGTGTGGCGGCTGGATGCATAGCGACCTGGGGATGACAAGTTTCTCTGTCCAGATCCTGGGCTGGGCTGGATGTAAGACCCTGTACTAGATTGAGGCTGACTAGTCTCAGCAATTTTGTTAACATCTTGCCGTCTTACATGTGTAATGGCTGCTGGATGCTGTCAGTGGGTTGAGTAAACAAGCTGAGTGCCACTGGCAGACGGAGTTGCAGAGGAAAATGGATGATTGAAACCATAAGAGAGATGGCATCATTATGGCAATGTCATGTCCCTGGATAGCTGACTGTGTGCCCAGGGGACAGGTGGACTGATAAAGCTAGTGGGAAGCTGTCTATATGAAACTGCATAGACCCAAACGTCGCAGTGGTCTGAGCCTGGTGTGGCTGATTCAGTGGGCTGTGCAAGGATCCCTTAGCCTTGTTACCCATAAGCCTGTGCGGTCTGAGCATAGCCTTGAGTGGGCTGGGAGGTATAAGCACCATAGCCCTGCAGGACTGCTGCTGGCTGTGGGTACTGTAATCTGTGACTGCCATTTTCTGTCCTTCCTCTGCCTCTCTCAGTGTCCTTCTCCCCCTTGCTTTGCTTTTATATGCCAGCAGTTATCTTTTTGTTAGTGTATTTGTTTTCTTTGGATTTACTATGAGACGTGAAATTGCTAAATGCCCCTCACACCCCATCCCAGTAATACATTTATAATTGAAGCATCTACATTAATGTATCAGAATCACCCAAATTCCTCCAATTCCCTTTGGGTTCAGCTGAACTTTATGAAAGGTGCTGTGGCAAGTGAACAGAGAAAATAAATTATTTCAACCTACTTTCCTACAACTGTTATCAGTCCATATGCAAAATAACTAAATGTTAAAAGTAAACCGAAAACTTATATTACCCCTAAACCTTTAAGTAAATATTTTTAAATATTTGAGATTAACAATTGCCAGAACTAGAAGTAACCAGAAGCACTTTGAAAAATGAAGGTAATACACTAGTATATCACTAAACGGAAGACTATCCAATGATTAAATGGAGTACTAATTACTTGTACAAAAAAATGTTTGTCTAAAGGAGATTTTAAAATGCAGTACACAAGATGCACAGGCTCCATATTGTATGATTCCATTCAAATAACATTGGATGAAAAACTAGCACAATGATTTCCAAGGGAGTGCTTGTCCATAAGAGTTAGGAATGAAATTTCTAAGATGGCACAAATATTCTCCTTGGTACTATGTTGTGAACACACAACTCTGCATTATTAAAACCCACAGAACCCTACATATCAAAGAATGAAATATAGTGTGTATAAATCAAAAAGAATCAGGAGCACAGAACTCAAGAGTGAACAGACAGAAAGTAAAGACACCAATCATTGTGCTACACATGTGTGACCTCACCTCTCTGAGGAGAGATGGGGAGAAGCGAGCTGACGAAAGTCGTGTGGGAAAACATTGTGTCGATCAAAAAAGTTATGGCTAAAAGTCATAGAATTTGCTTTGAAAATAGTATTTCAGCTACTAAAGATGTTTCTCATGGGAATATGATTAACATCTATGGAACTGCTTTACCTTTAAACAGGAGTCACACAAATTAATGAAAGGGGATTGTGGAGAGCCAAGATTCTCACTGGCAAACGTGGAAGTTACAGATAAGAAGAGGGGGGACAGAATAAACTGGAATCAAGGGAGGTCCGTACGTAAACTCACATTTAACTTAGTGTAGACATGACGGATCCATAGAGCAATGAGTGTAATCCTGAGTGTGTACATCTACTTAGAGATACGCTCAGTCTCTGTCAAAAAGAAGACCTAGGCCCGGAACTCCAGTATTAACAAGAACATTTGCATCCAGATGGTGGATTTTAAATACCACTCTCTAATAAACAAAAGGAAGTTTTTTTTTATGAAATACTTGAATCTGAGCCAGGATGGAGGATCATGTCATAACTGACAGTGAGAATGTGCTAGTAAAATCCCAATGTCAAAGGGATGCAGGTACTAACTGAATGAGTTTGGGTGGTGAAAGTGGAACAGTTTGTGCCAAACACAAAACAATAGCTTAGTATTGGTTAGTGACCAAAATATAAAATAAGCCAATTAAAACACTAAAATAAATGAGGAAATAAGTAATTGAGAGATGACATATTAATTGTGTAAACAGAAAAACTTTAAATAAAATTGGGGCCTCCCTGGTGGCGCAAGGGGTTAAGTCTCAGACTATGAAGCTATCTCAGCCAGTGCAGCGCAAGTTTGATCCCAGCCAGGGAGCTTCCCACACGGTGCAGCAGACCTCTTCTCCATCAACTGCTGCTCCCCTCAGGAGTGTATTTCAGTCCATCTGCCTGTTCTGCTCCCCACTGTCTCTGGTGAATCCTCTCACCTCCCCACACCTCTGGTTTACACCCAGCTCTTGTATGCAAAAATAAATAAATCTTTAAAAAATAAAATTACTTAAATGTTACATATTTTAAATATGATAAATGTTAAATGTTAAATATGTTAAATGTTGCATATTCTGAGATGTGGAATTAGTTCTTCAAAACCTGGAGTATATATTTATAGAAATTTTGCATTAGAGATGGTATGCCATAGTCACAAATACTGTAAAGTCTCAACACATTGCTGTAGTAGGACTCAAAGCTTCTTTCTCTCATTCATTTAACATTTTTTGAGAACTTACAATAACACAGATAGTCATTGAAGTACTGAGGATTCTGGTGTAGAAGAAACAGAAAAAGCCATTGTTTTTAATGGTATTTACATTTTAGTTGGGGCAGAAGACAATAAATGAATGAATGAACAAATCTGGAACAGGCGATAGTCCAAAATACTATGAAGAAAGAGAGAGAGACAGTGATGTCTGGTCAGGCGCGATGCAATCATGAAGGCAGTAAGGGGAGAAAACCTATGAGAGCAACACTAAACAAGGAACAAAATAAGGAATATCCATACTGGGAAGAGCAAACACACTTATTCCAGCGCAAACTCGAGTTGAAGTTGACAGATTGTGAAGCTATAGGAAGAAAATCACTGTCAATGAAGTAGGGTAAAGGAAGGGAGGATAAACTAAACTTAAAAGCAGCATTAACATTTTTAAAAATGCCCAGGTATAAAATCTATAGCATTATTGGTTTTCAGTGAGGTTTTTTAAAAAGTGTGAAATGGGTAGTAATACCTGAAGAAATTGAGAAACAGTTTTAGTCTTTCTCCATTTTTCTTATACTCTTTTATCTTTATCAAAATTGTAACAGACATGTGTAGGATCTATGTACTAACACAATCAAAATGAAATAATTCATTTAAAATGCTAATCTTATGTAGCTTGGTGCAAATGTTCTAGCACAACGGCATGCTTTCAGTTTGTTATGTTTTTGTCGGGTTAAGACTATCAGAATAGCATTCAACTAAGAATATTAAAATAATCGTCATAAATTCTATTCCAGTTCCTAAATTAAATATTTAAATTATTAATATTTAAAACGTGCAACAATCCAACATGTGTATACATTCAGGGGGTACAGTATGTGCTTTGTGCATGGCTCATTGGTGCCCATGTTTACATGTTTTTGCATTGACAAGGGGTTAAAAAAAGGCATGCGGAATGAGTAACACATTACATGACTTTCTTTTCAGTACAAGAAGCTTTAAAATCGGTCTCATTACAGATACTAGGTGTCACAGTGGCTTTACTGCACTAGGTTTTACACCTTGATAGTAAAGACGATTTTACCGCTACAAAAACCTTCATGAAGGCACTTTTGACCTCCTTGTTCCTCAGGCTGTAGACCGTGGGGTTCAGCATGGGGATAATGATGGCGTAGAACACAGACGCCATTTTGTCTGTGTCCATGGAATGGCTGGATGTGGGTTGTAAGTACATGAACATAACAGTTCCATAGAAGATGGAGACGGCAACAAAGTGAGAGGCACAGGTGGACAGAGCCTTCTGATAGCTTGCAGACGAGCGCATCTTCAGGATGGTGGCAAATATGAAAATGTAGGATATCCAGATGACCAGGAGCGCTAGAAAGATTTGGACGCTAACTACGTACACAAGAACCAGTTCACTAACGTGTCTATCAGAGCAAGAGAGAACCATGACAGCCGGAATATCACAGAAAAAGTGATGGACCACATTGGAGCCACAGAAAGTGAGGCTGAATGTGTCCCCAACATGGATAGAGGCATTCATGATACCACAGAGGTAGGAGGCTGTGGCCAGACACGCACACACACCTGTAGTCATCGTGGTGGTGTAATGCAGAGGTTTGCACACGGCCGCATAGCGGTCATAGGCCATTGAGGCCAAGAGGCAACTTTCTACAGTAGCGAATGTTGTAAAAAAGAACATCTGAGCAGCACAGGCATTGTAGGAGATGACCTTTTTTTCTATTAAGAACCCTGCTATGACTGTAGGGGTGACAGCTGTGGAGTAACCAAAGTCCACCAAAGACAGGTTACTGAGGAAGAAGTACATGGGCGTGTGGAGATGAGAGTTGAAGAGAATCAACGTTATCAACCCCAGGTTCCCGACCAGAGTGAAAAGATAGATGAGTGTGAAGATTATAAACAGTGGGATCTGCAGCTGAGGGGCGTCGGTCAGTCCCAGGAGGATGAACTCGGTCACTTCGGTGTTGTTCTTCATTGCTGTTGAGTCACAAATTTTTTTTGGAATATGAGCAGAAAGAGACAGTGATAAACAAACTGTAAGCTGAAGACTGCATATATAGTGTCATTTCATTTTAGTAATAACTTGTATTTCAAGATTGTCCATATTAAAAAAATGAATTGACAATAGAATATAGTGCTTTAATTAGATACAAATTGGCATACTGTTGGATGAGGTATCTTCATGTTTCAGCTGTCTAATTTTTAAATTTTATATGTTTATAATCTGACATATATAAAATTAAGTGACTCAATGACTTTTCCAGAATTAAGATATCTCTTTTTTTATTGCTTACCTAACCAGAACTGTTCTAAACATGATTTGTTTATGTGTGTGTATATATATATATACATATATACATGTATATGTATGTGTGTATGTACATGTGTGTATATATATACACACATGTACATATAATAAATATATATATATATCCTAGCAAGTATATTATGATTTGGTTTGTTATTATAATCATAAAGGATGATGCACAAGAGGTTATATAATGTTTTCTTTAATAAAAATTAGAGACAAGTCATTCTCTGAATCAAATCAACATTGAAACCATGCTCAATAGTTTCTAAATACAAGGTCTTTAGTTGAATTTAAATCAAATTGAATTTAACTCAACTTACTGGTACCCATAGTCTCCACGGCTCCGAACTCAGTATTCATGATTTCACAGTGAAGTCACTAAGATATGTGTTTAGTGAATGTGATAGGACACTGGACCAGCAGGTGCATAGACAAGCAGCAGAGGCAGTTCTGAAGAGGAGGCAGAGCATTTGGTACAGAGCTAGGGCTTCGGGATGAGGTACGCACCGCCTTCACCGCTTTCTACCTAAGAGTCATTGCCTCTCCCTAATTTCCTGACCTTCATTTTCCTTCTATGGGATAAAGACAGTAATGAGATCTACTTTACATAAGACTCGTGACTTAGAAAAAGGTAATTCCTAAAAACAGTCAGAATCAGGGTTAAGCACAGTCTTATGAGTGTTAGCTGTGATATTGTTATGATACATTGATGATTTTTATGTTAGTTTGGGGAAAATGGGAGGCAGCTTATAGGACTGCAGGTGTGGGTGAGTTCTGAGACTCCTCTTCAATTTGCCTTTTCTCCCACCCCAGGGCAAATGGAATTTTCTGAGATCTGCAGGGTATCTCAGTCTGTTCTTGCTCCCCCCCATGGAATGGGTTGCTTCAGCAATTCCTTGTAAGCCAGGCTTCTGCTTAATTTCTGCCTCAAAATCCATACCTAGTTTGGGATAAAGGTCACCTTTCCTTAACTCTTTCTTTCATTTACTATCATGTCATAGTAAGATCACAAGGATCAAGGATTGAGACTTCCTGATCTGTGGGCCATCCTCAGACCATAAATCTGTTTTTGTGACAAGCATTATGTTGGTAATTATTTTATTTGCATCTGTTCTCAGGTAGGAACAGTATATTAAATCTTTCCATTTGTGTTTGAATCCTCTGGACGGGCATCTATCCTTGGCTAAGTACCTAACTTCCCCTGAAAGCTTTTGCAACCTCACTCCACAAGTCTTTTCCATGAGGCCATTTTGTTTGCCAACCTTACCCCACATGAATTGTTAGCATATACTTTGTTCTTCCACATCCAAGGAAGGGACTTTGTACATAAATGTGCTTGTGTGAAATGTATTGTGGTGTGTGTGTGTGTGTGTGTGTGTGTGTGTGTGTGTGTGTGTGTGTGCTGCAGGCAGCTGGTATTTTTAAACTATTTTAGCATTAAGGAAATTAAGGATTTAAGAGGTTATAGGATACTCTATAAACACCTGATTCCTAGCTGGTATTCCCTGGTCACTGCAGCACCATCCCAAAAACCAAAATGTGGGAACAACCTCGTTGCCCACAACAGTTTGTTGTGTAAATAATATAGGTTTAGACACATAAAGGAAGACTGCTTAGCTATTAAAAAAAATAGAAATGTCATTCCACCAACATGGACAGACCTGAAGAATATTGTGCTAGGGCCTCCCTGGTGGTGCAGTGGTTAAGTGCTGGGCTGTGGAGCTGACGGCAGCGGCGACACAAGTTCGACTCCCGGCCTGGGAGATTCCCACATAATGCAGCAGACCTCTCCTGCCTGCCCACTGCTCCCCTCAGCAGTGTGTTTCTGTCAGTCTGCCTGTTCTGTTCCCCACTCTGTCTCTGGTGAACCCTCTCGCCTCCCCATGCCACTGGCCTGTACCCCAGCTTGCATGCATAAATAAATGAATCTTAAAAAAAAACACTTAAAAAAATGTTGTGCTAAATGAAATATCAAAAAAAAGAATGGCAAGTCTTGTATGATTTCATTCATGGTAGAATAGGAGAAACAAAACAATGAAGCTCCCCTGTCACTATGCAGAAAGCTCTCTTCTTTCTCCTTTTCCTGATAAACTGTCCTTTTGAAATGTAAAATCCCCAGTGTTTCTATAGGGGCAGAAGCTTAGAGGTAGGAGGAAGAAGTAGAGGGGTCAATAAAATTGTGGTGGACAGTTATTAGAGCTCCTGGTAGTTGTGGTGTGGAAAATGAATTTGAAGAGGTGTGAAACTGTACTCACATATCATACCAAGTGTTGGAAACTAATGTTGCTCGATAAAATTTTAAGATAAAAATATTTAAAAAGCAGAGCTTTTACAAGAGTCAAAATTCAATACTCAAATCCGCTTTTGAGCCCCAGAGGCTATGCTTTTACCCACTGACCATCAATATATGGGAAAGTGTTAATAATAATAAACATGGGGTCCAAAGGGAAAGTTTAAAATGAAGTTTGGCCATTAGTAATTCTTAACAGGACACTTTGTACTTTCAGGATCACCTCACATTTTTTGTTTAACCCCCAATCAGAAGCCAAAATTTAGTGACCAGATCAATTATACTTGACGAAACAGAGCATCCTCTATTTTATTTTTTGTTGTTGTTCATTTCTGTAGAAAAACAGAATGGTGGTTCATCAATATCAGTAAATGCCCTATGATAGACATTTTGACACTTATATGCCAGTCTTCTCTCATTATTTTAGAATTACATTGAAACAATCGATTTCTAGTTCAACTTACTTGAAGTGTGACTGCCCCACAGGTTTTAAAGGAAAACACTTCTCACTAAAACATAATTTATAGAATGTGGATGCTTACCTGTTACAGGAGGAGGATGGACAGTTCAGAATAGTGACTTTGAATTCAGAATAAGCGCTGTGAAATCATGTCTAAGTCCTTGTAGAGGACTCCTTAGGAGGAAAGTTGATTAGAGTCCAAATTCTCTAGACTGGGAAAACTAGAGGGGAAAATGTTAGTGTGGGTCAAGGCCCGAAACTGCCCTGCATTCTTTCTGTGTTCTTACAGCTGTCACTTTCTTCCTTCCTTTTTTATTAAATAATAACAACCATAATAACAGATTACCTCTTTCCTTAAATCACAGAATTATTTCTAAATAGCAAATACAGGAAAGTCTAACTCATAACTCTAAGAGATTATCATTTTAAGTCAACCCATTTAGGTGTCGCCTTAGGGCACTTCCTTGATAACATTCAACGGTCAGAGCAAATTCTGACCTTGGAAAGGCCTCTGCATGCTACAAGAATTAACATACAAAGAATAAAGATGACCCTATGGTCTCAGCGTGCAGTCAGTGCCTCTAAACTGATGTGACATAGCCATTTTGGCACCCAAAGGCTACTACTTGGGCATGGGGAGAGAATTATAGACCTGGGACTCTGGGACTTTCCCCGGTGAGAGCATGTATGATTTGTCAGTCCATTTTCCCTGGAACAAAGTGGGTAAACCGCCTGTGGAGATGAAGCTGATTATTTTCGTTGTAAACACACGTTTTTGTTTCACTTGTTATTTTTGCATTACTTATTATTTCTTCTTTTTACTTATACTATTTTAAGTAATGCTTCATTTACATACAGTATATCCACAGTTTTAATGTATAGTTCTAAGAATTTTGCCCAGTTTTACCAAGTAATAAGTCACCTTATTACATTTTTTTAAAGATTTATTTATTTA
This sequence comes from Scalopus aquaticus, assembly GCA_004024925.1. Classification (NCBI taxonomy): domain Eukaryota; kingdom Metazoa; phylum Chordata; class Mammalia; order Eulipotyphla; family Talpidae; genus Scalopus; species Scalopus aquaticus. The sequence goes on from PVIJ01007557.1 coordinate 29,556, forward strand.
TGCATACAAGAGCTGGGGTTTAGGCCAGAAGTGTGGGGGTTGGTGAGAGGATTCACCAAAGACAGATTGGGGAGCAGAGCAGACAGACTGACTGAAATACTCTGCTGAGGGGAGCAGCGAGCAGGCAAGGCAGGAGAGGTCTGCTGTGCCATGTGGGAATCTCCCTGGCCGGGGATCGAACTCGTGCTGCAGTGGCTGTGGATAACTTCACAGGCTAAGACTTAACACCTTGTGCCACCAGGGAGGCCCCACCATAATACATTTTTATCAACTTGTTTTGATAAAGCCCTTCTCCCTCCCACAGTCCTGGCAAAATTTAACTTTTTTTTTTTCCCCCAAATAATTTTGTTTTTGTATGATGTGCTCTAATACATTCTCTTTAAGTCTGTAGTCGTTCACTTAGTACTTGATTCATTCATTATGTGATGAAGTGGAAAATGTTCTTTTGCAGGTAGTATTCCATTATTTGGGCATTATGCAGAGTTCCCACATTCTGCAGAGAGGAACACGTGTGTTTGTTCTAGTGTTTGTTGAGTACAAATAAAATTGATGTAAATATTATTCTAAAATTTTTTATGTGAATACAGGTTTTTGTTTCATTAGGGCAAATTCCTGGACGTTAGATTGCTTGGTCACATTGAAAATGTATTTGTATTTCAATAAATACTGCCAAACTCTTTTAAGTGACCAATATTTTAAACTCCTACCAGCCATGAGTTCAAATTGTTTTACATCCCTACAAAACTTGGTATGTTAACTTTTAAAATTTAATTTACCATTTATTTCATTATTTTTCATTGCTCTTTCTCAAAGATAACTGAAGAACTTCCAGTGAAAAATGTTTTTTTTAACCACCTACCTTACCACTAAATTTTGGACTGGAATAATTTTTCCTAACAAATTAGAAAAAAATGCATTTTTTCTTTTGCCCATTTGCATCTGAATACACACCCCTACAATAATTACACCTTGATTAAAGCAGGCAATACTCATGTTTACAAGTGTGGTTTAGCATCCAGGTTGTCTTGCCTAAAATTTGGGTGATTAGCCTCACCCTTCTGTAAGGAAGAATACCATAGCTTCCTTCTGTAAGGAAGAATACCATAGTATCATGTCACCCTATGGATAGTCAAGATTACCCAATAGCATAAGTACAAATCATGGCACATTGTCTAGCACAAAACTGGCTTTAAATAATGTTTATTATGTATAAAAATTGACGTTGCCCAGGTCACATAAAGATGTTCGTGCCTTCTGTCACTTCCTCACCAGTGCCCCGCTCCATATAATTATGTAGAAAAAAATGTCCTGCTTCAATAGACTGGAGTGTGGACAGAACTGCTATGTAATTGAAGAATATATGGTGTATTTGTCTTGTCTCCTTCTCACTGTATTTAAGCCCAGTTACTACAGTTCCACCTATATGTGATAAACTCCATCAACCTGTGTCTTTGGTTGACTGCTAGAGTCCTCTCCTGCCCTAGCTAGCCTGCATTATGGATGGACAGTAGCGTAAGTGAGAAGTTAATATTTAGGTTTATGACAGCACCCCAAGGCAGGTCCTATTACTTGGCAACTCTAAATGTAAACTGATATGACAATTAATTTTTAGTTGTGATCATGATGTAGTTTTTGAGACGATGAGTTTGAAAGCAGAGCAGGGTCCTTGGGTTCACTCTGGGAAAGGTTTCACCAGAGTTCCCTTCAGCAGCACATGACAAGTTTCTCCACGAGACAGAGACTCAGTTATACTTAAAGAACAGGTTTATTAGGACAAGGAAGTAGAGGACACTTGTACAGACACAAGCGGGCAGGAACGGCTGCCCCGCTGAGGGGGGCAGGTTTGCTAAGAGAGACCTGCATGGTGCAGGCCACAGGCAGACAGGCAGGCCGCTGCCCTGCAGAGGGACAGAGTTGGTAAAGGAAAGCACCTGCACAGGCACAGGTGGGCAGAGAAATGGCTGCCCCGAATTCTTGCCCGGATGGCACTGATATAGCCTTCTTTCTGTTGGGAGGGGCTCATCTTGGAGGATGGCTGTCTGTTTACTAGTTAGCTAAGTTAGAAAAGAGACCTGAGATTCTACAGTGGGCTCAATCTCTATATCTTTGCCCCTAGACTGCCATCTAGCTCCTACCTATGCTTTGAACATAGGACCTGGCACCTAGGGATTGTGCTAATTGTTATGTTGATTTCTTCTACCCCCACTTTCTTGTGTGGGTCCATATTTTTAAGTTATATCTCCTCCATCAATCACACTAAGAGTATGAAGATGAGGGGTTAATATGGATTATTTGGTGACAATAAAGGTGGTGCTCATCTTTAAGTACTTACCCAGTCCTCCATGCCCACCTGTTCTTCCTTCCATCTTTTCTATCAAAGGTCCACAAGGTATCAACAGAGCCACCTTCTTTCCTCCCAAAAATTTCTTCAGTTCTGTCCTCCCCACCATGAAATAAAATCTATAGCATTTTGGTTCAATGAGAGAATTAAAATGTGAAAAAGGAAGTAATATCTAAATAAATTGAGAAATATTTATGCTCTATTGTTGTTATAGCCTGGCCACTTTACCCCTATCAAAATCGTAATTTGCACATGTAGGTTCTATAGAATACCACAATGAAGACAGATATAATTCATTTGAAATGTTATATTTACGTATCTCTAGACAAAATATTCTAACACAACCGCATACTTTCACTTTATGTTATATCATCTTATTCTCAGGTAGGACTCTCAGCATTCAACTAAGTATTTTAAAATATTGTTCATAAAATTCAATTCCAATATGAAATCTAAATATTTAAATATTAGTATTTAATTAAAACTAGCAAGAATGCAACATGTGTATTTGCTCACGGGGCACAGTATGTGCTTCAGTGCATGGCTCATTGCTGCCCATGTTTACATGTATTTGCACTGACAAGTGGAAAAATACTCAGGAAGAATAAGTGAATAAACCAAGATTTTGACAAACTGTGCCTACAACATTTTAGATTTTCATGTTTAGGTGTTTTAGCTCATTGCATATTTTTGCTTTTTCAAGTCATGAAGCTTTCAAATAGGTCTCACCCCAGGTACCTATGTCACAGAGTCTTGAATGAAACTAGGTCACTACACATTGTACAACCTTAAAATCCTAATCGTAAAGACAATTTTACCACTACAAAAAGCTTCATGAAGGCACTCTTCACCTCCTTGTTCCTCAGGCTGTAGACCATGGGGTTCAGCATGGGGATGACCATAGTATAAAACACAGACGCCATTTTGTCTGTGTCCATGGAATGGCTGGAGCTGGGTTGTAAGTACATGAAGATAGCAGTTCCATAGAAGATGGAGACGGCAACAAAGTGGGAGGCACAGGTGGACAGAGCCTTCTGATAGCTTGCAGACGAGCGCATCTTTAGGACGGTGGCAAATATGAAAATGTAGGATATCCAGATAACCATGAGAGCGAAAAAGATATTGAAGCTCACTACATACACAAGAACCAGTTCACTAACGTGTCTATCAGAGCAAGAGAGAACCATAACAGCCGGAATATCACAGAAAAAGTGATGGACCACATTGGAGCCACAGAAAGTGAGGCTGAATGTGTCCCCAACGTGGATGGAGGCATTCATGAAACCACAGAGGTAGGAGGCTGTGGCCAGACACGCACACACACCTGTGGTCATCGTGGTGGTGTAATGCAGGGGTTTGCACACGGCCACATAGCGGTCATAGGCCATTGAGGCCAAGAGAAAATTTTCAACAGTGACAAATGCTACGAAAAAGAACATCTGAGCAGCACAGGCATTGTAGGAGATGATATTTTCTCCTATTAAGAACCCAGAGATGACTGTAGGGGTGACAGCTGTGGAGTAACCAAAGTCCACCAGAGACAGGTTACTGAGGAAGAAGTACATGGGCGTGCGGAGGCGAGAGTCCAAGAGGATCAGCACTACCATCCCCAGGTTCCCTGCCACAGTGATGAGGTAGATGAGGGTGAACAACACCAACAGTGGGATCTGCAGTTGAGGGTCGTCGGCCAGTCCCAGGAGGATGAACTCGGTCACTTCCGTGTTGTTCTTCATTCTGCTGAGTCACAAAATGCTTTCGGGATTGAGCAGAGAGAAACAGTGATAAACAAACTTAAGTTGAAAATTGCATACATAATGTCATTTCTGTTAGCCTTGACTTGTATTTCAAGATTGTTCATATTTAAAAAAAGGAATTCATAATAGAATATAGTGCTTTCATTAAATACAGATTGGCATACTGTTGAATGAAGTATCTTCATGTTTCACCTTTCTAATGCCTAAGCTTTATAAGTTTAAAATATGAGATCAGTATAGTTAAATGAGTCCATCAATAACTTTTATAGATTCTGTGTCTCACAATCTTTTTGTATATTGCCCACATTACAAGAACCTCTAGATACTTTCTATATTTATATAAAATATTCTATCAAAACATTATGATTTGGTTAGTTATTATAATAACAAATTATGATCATAAGATGTTGATAACATTTCATATTTAAATAAGAGTAAATTGGCAAGGCTGAACGTAAGTCAACATTTGAAAGCAAGACCGTAATGAGATCTACTTTATGTAAGATTTTTGCCTTTTCTCCCACCCCAGGGCCACTGGAATTTGCTGTGATCTCCAGGATATCTCAATCTGTCCTTGCCCTTCCCCATAGAATGGGTTGCTCCAGCAATTCCATGTGAACCAGCCTTCTGCTTAATGTATAACAGGACACTTTTGTAGCCTAAAGATCACCGCACACTCTGCCTTTCTTGTTTCTATGTTTTCTTTTTTGCATGTTTATTGTATGTTTGTATGTACTTTTTTGTTCATTTCTGTAGCAGGATGGTGTTTCATAGGTATCAGTAAAGTATGATAGACATTTTGACATTTGTATGCCAATCTTACCTCATTATTTTAGAGATACATTGAAAAATCTATTTCTACTTCAAATTTCTTTGACGTATGACTGCCCCACAAGTTTTTCAGGAAAACACTTCCCATAAATCATAATTTATTGAACGTGGATGCTTACCTGGCTGCACAAAGAGATTGAAGAGTTAGTTCAGATCAGTGAGTCTGAAGTCAAAATGAGCTCTAAAATAATGCCTAAATCTTAGCGAGGACCTCCCTAGCAGGAGTGTTGATTAGGGTCAAGTTCTCTAGACTGGAAAAAATAGGTGAAAATTGTTAATGGGAGTTAAGCCGCAAACCTGCAGGTGTCAATTCCTTCTTTTTGTTAAATAATAATAATAATAACTACTCTTTCTTTAAACCACAGAATTGTATCTAAAATCATCAAGTGAAACCCTAACACATAATTTTAAGGGATTATCATTTTAAGTCAACCCATATAGGTTATCTTGGGGTGTTTCCCTGACAACGTTGAAGAGTCAGAGCAAGTTCTCAGATTGGGTACACCTCTGTGTGCTACAAGAATTAACACTGAGGTGAGTAAAGATGACCTTACGGGCTCAGCGTGCAGTGGCTCCTCTAAAATGATGTGACATAGTCATTTTGGGATTCAAAAGCTGTGCAGGTGGATGGGGAGAGAATTATAGAACCTGAGGCTCTCTGGGAATTTCCCCAGTGAGAACATGATGATTCATCATCCCATTTTCCCAGGAAAGAAGCAATTAAACTGCCTGTGGGGATGAAACTGGTTATTTTCAATATAAACACACGTTTTGATATTATTTCTTATTTTTGCATTGCTTTAACTTCTTTTTTGTCTACTTATATGTAATGCCTAATTTACGTAAAGTAATAGCCACAATTTTCACATATAGTCCTAAGAATTTTGTCCAATTTTTTGTCTATTAATCACAGTCGCAATATATTTATATCAACTTTTTTTGATAAATCCCTTCTCCCTCCCATTGCCCTTGAAACCAGTTAACTGTTGGTAGTTACTTCTTCTTTTTCAAATAATTTAGGAAGGCTGTACTAGAAGACATACTCTTTAAGTCTGTTGTCTCACTTAGTACTTGATTCATTCACATTGTGATGAAATGGAAAATGTTCTCCTGCAATTAGTATTCCATCGCATGACATTGCAGAGCGTTTATCATGTTCTGCATGTGAGGAACAAGTGTGCTTTTTGATTACAAATAAAATAGATGTAAATATTTGTCTGAAATTTTTCATATGAGTGCAGGTTTTCAGTTCATTTGGACAAATACCTAGATGTTAGATTGCTTGGTCATGTTGTAAATATATTTGTATATGGATTAAAAAATGCCAAAAAAATTCTAAAGTGATCAATTTAAACTCCCACCAGCAATGAGTTCAAATTTTCTACATCCATCCAGAACTTGGTGTGTTAACTTTTAAAACATTATTTCATTATTATTCATTGTTCTTTCTCAAAGATATCTGAAGAAGTTCCAGTGGAAAATATCTTTTAAACATCACCTACCTAAACACCATGGTTTGGTCCTTGGAATGTTTTTTCTATCACATTAGATAAAATGATTTTTTTCCTTTGCACATTTGCATCTGCATTCACACTCCTATAAATACTTATACCTTGATTACAGCAGGCAATTGTCATGGTGACAAGTGTGGTTTAGCATCCAGGTTGTCTTGCCTAGGATTTGGGTGATGAGTCTCACAACCAGCTTCCTTCTGTAAGGAAGAAGATCATAGTATCATGTAAGTAACCCTATGGCTCATCAAGATGACCCAATGATGTAAGTACATGTCATGACACAATGCCTACCTGGTTTTCCATAAGGTCAAATTTAATGTTTATTGTGCGTAAAAATTAACATTGAACAGGTCATATATATGTTTCTACCATCTGATGTTCGTACCATCTGTCACTTCTACACAAGTCCCAGCCCCATTATAATCATGCAGAAAAAATGTAATAGTTCCATAGACTGGTGTGCGGAGGGAACTGTTATGTTCATTGAAGAATATATGTTATTGGTGTCTTGTCTCCTGCCATCACTGTGATCTAAGCCCAGCTGTTACAGTTACACCTACACGTGATAGACTCCATCAACCTGTGACTTTGGTTAACCACTCGAGTCCTCTCCTGCCCTAGGTAGCCTGCATTTTGGATGGACAGTAGCGTAAGTGAGAGCCAATATTTAGAAGGTTTATGATAGCACCCCAAGGCAGAGCTATTACTTGGCAACTCTAAGTGTTATCTTACACGACAATTAATTTTTAGTTGTGCCCACATGAAGGATATGAAGATGGGGGGTTAATATTAATGATTTGGTTCCAATAGAAGTGGTGCTCGCCTTTATGTACTTACCCAATCCTCCATGCCTGCTTTTTCTTCCTTCCATCTGTTCATCAAAGGCCCACAGGGTATCAACTGAGCCACCTCTTTCCTCCCCAGATTTTCTTCAACTCATGTCCTCCCCCTCAATGCCACGAATGTAATTTATAGCAATTTGGTTTTCAGTGAGAGTTATAAAAGTGTGGAAGGGAAGTAACATCTAAAGAAATTGAGAAATATTTATGCTCTATTGTTGTTATAGTCTGGCCACTTTACCCCTATCAAAAATTGTAACTTATACATGTAGGTTCTATAGAATAACACAATGAAGACAGAAATAATTCATTTGAAATGCTATATTTACATATCTCTAGACAAAATATTCTAACACAACCGCATACTTTCACTTTATGTTATATCATCTTTTTCTCAGGTTAGGACTCTCAGCATTCAACTAAGTATTTTAAAATATTGGTCATAAAATTCAACTCCAATACGGAACCTAAATATTTAAATGTTAGCATTTATAACTATCAACAATCCAACATGCGTATATGCTCATGAGGCACAGATGTGCTTCTGTGCATGGCTCATTGTTGCCCAGGTTTACATGTATTTGCACTGACAAGTGGAAAAAAACGCAGGAAGAATACGTGAATAAACCAAGATTTTTGACAAATAGTACCTACAATATTTTAGATTTTCATGTTTAGGTGTTTTAGCTCATTATAAATTTTTGTTTTTTTTTCAAGACAAGAAGCTTTCGAATAGGTCTCACCCCAGGTACCTATGTCAGTGTCTTGTGTGAAACTAGGTCACTACACATTGTACAACCTTAGAATCCTGATCATAAAGACGATTTTTCCACTACAAACAGCTTCATGAAGGCACTCTTCACCTCCTTGTTCCTCAGACTGTAGACCATGGGGTTCAGCATGGGGATAATGATGGCATAGAACACAGACGCCATTTTGTCTGTGTCCATAGAATGGCTAGAGCTGGGTTGTAAGTACATGAAGATAATGGTTCCATAGAAGATGGAGACGGCAACAAAGTGGGAGGCACAGGTGGACAGAGCCTTCTGATAGCTTGCAGACGAGCGCATCTTCAGGATGGTGGCAAATATGAAAATGTAGGATATCCAGACAACCATGAGAGCGAAAAAGATATTGAAGCTCACTACATACACAAGAACCAGTTCACTGACATGTCTATCAGAGCAAGAGAGAACCATGACAGCTGGAATATCACAGAAAAAGTGATGGACCACATTGGAGCCACAGAAAGTGAGGCTGAATGTGTCCCCAACGTGGATGGAGGCATTCATGAAACCACAGAGGTAGGAGGCTGTGGCGAGACACGCACACACACCTGTGGTCATCGTGGTGGTGTAATGCAGGGGTTTGCACACGGCCACATAGCGGTCATAGGCCATTGAGGCCAAGAGAAAATTTTCAACAGTGGCAAATGCTGCAAAAAAGAACATCTGAGCAGCACAGGCATTGTAGGAGATGATATTTTCTTCTATAAAGAACCCAGAGATGACTGTAGGGGTGACAGCTGTGGAGTAACCAAAGTCCACCAGAGACAGGTTACTGAGGAAGAAGTACATGGGCGTGTGGAGGCGAGAGTCCAAGAGGATCAGCACTACCATCCCCAGGTTCCCTGCCACAGTGATGAGGTAGATGAGGGTGAACAACACAAACAGTGGGATCTGCAGCTGAGGGTCGTTGCTCAGTCCCAGGAGGATGAACTCGGTCACTTCCGTGTTGTTCTTCATTCTGCTGAGTCACAAAATGCTTTCGGGATTGAGCAGAGAGAAACTTAAGTTGATAAATAAGTTGAAAATTGCAATCTGTCATTTCTTTAAGCAATAACTTGTATTTCAAGATTTTTCATATGAAAATAAATGAATTGACAATAGAACTTAGAGCTTTAATTATACACAGATTGGCATACTGTTGAATGAGATATCTTCATGTTTCAACTCTCTAATTTCTAAGCTTTATAAGTTTAAAATACGCGATCAATAAATTTAAGTGAGTGGATAATGTCTTTTCTAGAATAAATGTATTTCACTAATTATTTTAATATTTATTGTATATCTCACTATTTGTGCTTATGTAAGAAGACCCTCTCTAGATAATTTATATATTTATATAAAATGTTCTACAAAAAACATTATGAAGTGGTTTCTTACTACAATGACAAATTCTGAATGTAAGAAGTTGATAACTTTTCATGTTTAAATAAGAAAAAATTGGTGAGACTGAACTAAAATCAGCATTTGAAATCATGCTTGCTGGTGTCTAAGTCCAATGGTCTTAGTTTAATTTAAATCACATTGAATTTAGCTCAGTTTACAGGTACTCATTGTTTCCACTGCTCCAAAATCAGTATTCATGCTTTCACAGTGAAGTCACTAAGATAAGTGTTTCGTGGATATGATAGGAAAACTGAACCAGCAGGTGCATATACAAATAGCAGATTCTGGAGAGGACAAATAGCATTTGGTATAGGACTTGAGCTTCAGGATGAGGTAGTCATCCCTTTACTGCTTTCTACCTAGGAGTCATTGACTCTACCTAATTTCCTGACCCTCATTTTCCTTCCATAGAAAAAAGACAGTAATTAGATCCACTTTACCTAAGACTTGTGACTTAGAAAATGGTAATTCCTAAAAACAGTCACATTGGGGTTAAGCACAGTGTGATGAGTGTTAGCTGTGATACTATTATAAGGACACAATGATGAGATTTATGTTAATTTAGGAAAAATAGGAGGCAACCTGTAGGATTTCAGCTATAGGTGAGGCCTGAAAATCCTCAGTTTGCCTTTTCTCCCACCCCAGGGCCACTGGAATTTTCTGTGATCTCCAGGATATCTCAGTCTGTCCTTGATTCCCCCATAGAATGGGTTGCTTCAGCAAATCCAAGAGACCCAGCCTTCTACTTAATTTCTTCCTTGAAATCCATATCTAGCTTGGATGAAAGGTCACCTGTTTGTAACTCTTCTTTTTCTTGCATTACTGCCATGCCATAGCAAGATCACGGAGGTAAAGGATTGAATCTTCCTTATCCGCCGCGGCCATCATTAACTCGTAGATCTTTTTTGGTGACAGGCACATGTTGGTAATTGGTAATTTTGTTTATTTGAAGCTGTTCTCAGATAAGAACAGTATTATTAATACATTCATTTGAGTTTGAACCCTGTGGAGGGGCATTCATCTTTGGCTAACTACTAACAAATTTCTCCTAAAGCTTTTACAACATCACTCTACAAGTCTGACTAATGTGGACATTGTGTTTGACAACCTTACCCCACATGACCACTGTTAGAGTATACTGTGTTGTCCTGCAGCTAAGGATGGGATTTTGTATACAATTTTGCTTGTGTCAATTATGCTGTGTATTTGTGTGTGTGTGCATGCTTTAGTTAGCTGATCTTTTTATACTACTATAGCATTAAGGAAATTAAGGATTTGAGAGGTTATGTGATATTCCATAAATAACTGATTCCTAGCTGGGTAGTCCATGTTCACTGCAGCACTGTTCCCAATAACTAAGATGTGGGAACAACTTAGTTGCCAACAACTTTTGATTGTGTAAACAATATATGCTATAGATACATATGGAAGACTCCTCAGGTATAAAAAATACAAAATGAAATCTTGTCATTCCCCAAACAAGGATAGAGTGTGAGAATGTTGTGCTAAGCGAAATATCAAAAAAGAAAGGCAAATCATGTATTATTTCATTTATGTGTAGAATAGAAGAAACAAAGCAAATAAACAAATAAACAAGATGAATACAAACCATTGGACCCTGACAACACCATGGTGTTTCCAGAGCGGCAGGAATTTGGAAGTAGGAGGACTGGGTGATGGGGTCAATTGAATCGCAGAGGTCAGTTGTTAGAATTCTTTGGCGGTCTTGGTGTGTAAAATGTTCTTGCAGATGTGTTAAACTGTACTCAAATAACATACACAATGTTATAAACTAATGTTCTCTCAATAAAATTTAAGATAAAAAATTGGTGGTATGTATACACAATGGAATACTACTCAGTGATCAAAAAAGATAAACTCATGCCATTTGAGGCTCATGAATGGAGTTGGATTAGACTAAGCCAAATAAGTCAGAAGTAAAAAGATTAATGTTGAATGGTTTCGCTTATGAATGGAATATAGAAAAATCTGAACAGAAGGTCAAGAATAAGACAGAACTTACAAGCTGACTACAGATCTGAGGCACACAGTAAGAGAGAGGGAGGGAGAGGAGTCAAAACAGAGGAGTGGAGAGCACAAGTGTCTATAGCGATGGATCATGGGGCTATGGTGGTGGGAAAACTATGGGGACTACAACTCGACAAGAACCCAAATTCTGTACAAAAATGAGCAAGGATGGATGAAAATGAATCAATAAATTTAAAAACTGAAAAGAAACAACATATAAAGCAAACTTTGTTGAGATCCAAGATTCAATAGTTCAGTCCAATTCTGAGCTCAAAAAGCTATGTTTTACCACTGGCCATCAGGATGTGGAGAAGTGATAGAAATAATAAACATGAAGGTATAGTGAAAGTTTAAAATGGAATTTGGCATTATTAATTCATACCAGAACACTTTTGTAGCTTAAGGATCACCCCACACTTGTGCATTTTTATGTTTTCTTTCTGTATGTTTATTGTATGTTTGTATGTATTTTTTTGTTCATTTCTGTAGGAAAGCAAGATGGTGTTCACAGGTATCACTAAAGTCCCTATGATAAACATTTTGACATTTGTATGCCAGTCTTATCCCATTATTTTAGAAATACATCTAAACAATCGATTTCTATTGCAAATTTCTTTGAAGTGTGGCTGCCCCAAAGATTTTTCAAGAATAACACTTCTCACTAAATTACAATTTATAGAATGTGGTTGCTTACCTGGCCCTTGAGGAGGATGAACAGTTACTTCAGAATAGTGAGTCTGAAGTCAGAATAAGCGTTTTGTATAGTGCCTCAGTCCTAGTGGAGGGCCCCCCTAGCAGGAGTGTTGATTAGGGTCCAGTTTCTCTAGATGGGGAAAAATAGGGGGAAAATATTAATAGGGTTCAAGCCCCAGAAACTACCCTGCATGCTTTCTGTGACCTTACAGTGCCACTTCTTTCTTTTTTGTTAAATAATAATAGTAATAATAATCTCTCTAAGTCACAGAATTGTGTCTAAAATCATCAAGTAAGTGAAACCCTAATACATAATTCTAAAGGATTATCATTTTAAGTCAACCCATATAGATTGTCTTGGGGTGTTTCCCTGACAACGTTGAAGAGTCAGAGCAAATTCTCAGGTTGGGGAACACCTCTCTGCGCTACAAGAATTAACACTGAGTTGAGTAAAGATGACTTTATGGGCTCAGTGTGCAGTGGCTCCTCTAAAATGATGTGACATAGTCATTTTGGGATTCAAAAGCTACTGCAGGTGGATACGGAGAGAATTATAGAACCTGGGGCTCTCTGGGAATTTCCCCAGTGAGAACATTTCCCAGGAAAGAAGTAGTTAAACTGCCTGTGGGGATGGAGTTGGTTATATTCATTATAAACACATACTTTGTTTTGGGGTGTTTTTTTTGTATTTGCTTTTTACTTTTTTCTATTTATAAGTATTGTTTAATTTATGTATAGTAATATCTACAATATTAGAGTATAGGTCTAAGAAATTTGTCCAATTTTTGGTCAAATAATTAAAGTCAGCATAATACATTTTTATCAATTTCTTTTGATAAATCCTCCCACCCTTCTCCCTCCCACTGCCTTTGGCAACTAGTTAACTTGCTTTTTATTTTCTTTTTCAAATAATTTTGCTTTAGGAAGGATGTCCTAGAATATATACTCTTTAAGTCTGTAGTCTTTCACTCAGTTTGATTTATTCATATTGTAATTAAGTGGAAAATGTTCTCTTTCAAGTAGTACTCCATTATATAGTCGGAGGGTTTGTCACATTCTGCAGGCGAGAAACATGTGTTTGTTCATTACAAATAAAATTGATGTAAATATTTGTCTAAAATTTTTCATGTGAGTACAGGTTTTCTTTTTGTTCGGGCAATTACCTAGAAATAGATTGTTAACAAGGAATGGGAAAATTACATTGTTACAATACCCCTCCTATCCAAAGAAATACTCAGTGCAAACCCTCTCAAATTTTCAATGGCATTCTTCCAAGAAATAAAGCAAATATTACTGGAAATTAAACTGACCCACAAAAGGCCCTAAATAGCCAAAGAAATCTTGACAAAAAAGAATGTATGTATCATGCGCCCAGACATCAAACTATACTATAATCTATAGTAATCAAAACAGTATGGTAGTGGAATAAAAATAAACACACAGACCAATGGAGTATAATAGAAAGCCCAGAAATAAATCCATACTTATGGACACTTAATTTACAACAAGGGAGCCAAGAGTACACAATAAAGAAAAGTAAGTCTCTTCAACAAGTGTTGTTGGGAAAACTGGACAGCAATATGCAAAAGAATGACACTAGGCCACCGTCTCACACCATACACAATAATTAGCTCAAGATGGATTAAAGATTCGAATGCAAGACCTGAAACCATAAAATAAAGGGAAACAGAGGCAAAAGCTTCTATGATTTGGCTTCATTCCATGACATGTCTTTGGAGACTCATCTACAACGTCAAGGGAAACAAAAGCAAAAATAAACAAATTGCTGATGAAGCAGAAGTCAAAGAATTCCAAAGACTGCCAGCAAAATACCCAAAAGTTCAAAGAGACATGAAACAAATAACGAATTCTCCTTTAGAGATTCTCAAGGAACCAACAGAACAATCCCACCAACAACTTGAACTCAAATTTCTAGTCTCCAGAAATGTGAGAATATATTCTTCTGCTGAAAAACAACCAATTTTGTGTTACTTCTTAGAGAAGTTGTTGGAAATTAATATGCATTGCAAGAAGAATAGATCTAAAATATAGCTCTCTAAAGAGAAAGAATTCAATCCAGACTTGAAGGCTACATACAGTAGGATTTTATCTCTGGGATGATTTTACAATGGTAAAATTATATGGACAAAATCATTTTAGTGGTTGTCAGGGGCAGTGGACGGGAGAAGGGGTTGATACAAAGAAGTTCAAGGGTTTTGTTAAGACAATAGAGGTCTCCTAATAGTGATTGTGGCAGTGGTCCCATGACCATATAAATTGAACCAAATTTTTTAAATTATAGATTAAAAACAGTGGATATATTGTTTGTAAATGACACTTTAATTAGAAAACAGAAAAGAAAGTAATACAAAAACATGAACGCACCTTCCCCAAGACTGTGAGGTCCCCACAGGCATTTTAATTGCTTCCTTCCTAAGAAAGTGGAATGAGAAGGTCCTGGGCGATATTCCCAGAGAACTCCATCATATCTCCATAACTCCCTAATTCCCATGAGTTAGCCTCTGAAATCCCAAAACAATTCAACATGGTATCATTTTAGAGGGCCAGACTCTGTCCCTTGGGCCACCATTTTGTACCTGAATGTTAATAGTAGATAATGCAGGTCTTCTCTCCCAACCCATGAGCTGAGAATTTGGAATGAGCCTGCAATCATGCCTGGGGAAATCATCTCACATCTGACTTTTAAGATGATAAACCCTTAGCAGGTGTTTTACAAAGCTTCCCTAATTTGTTATTCACAGACACAATTCTGTGAATTATATAGGAGGAGTCATTCTTTCAAAGAGGGAGAAAACAAGTAACTACTCTGAGTGCATAAGAGGAAGTGAGGTCTATTCAGGGCTTGTGCCAGGTTTCTGGCACCATGTTGGATTTTTTTCTCTCTGCCTTTACTTGTCTTGGAGATCTTGAAATCTATTGATCAGTCCCTGGTAAATCATGTATGTTCTCTAACAGTAGGTATATGCATTGTTATTCCATGGACAAATATCTAATCACACACTCACTATTCAAGATTGGCTGTCCTTTTCCAGCAGCAAGGTAAGCTTCTATATTCCAAATACATCTTTAGTGAAAAGTGTAATCCATGAGGCAGCTATACCTGAGATAAGTTATTTAGCAACGAAAATGATTTTCTGCTAAGGGAGTATGTCCAATGTGGTCCATCACTTTTTCTGTGACGTGCCAGTTGTCATGGTTCTCTCTTGCTCCTATAGACATGTCAGTGAGACGATTCTTGTTTTTGTGGCGAGATTCAACATCTTTTTTGCTCTCCTGGTTATCTTGATTTCCTACCTGTTCATATTTAGCACCATCCTGAAGATGCACTCAGCTGAAGGATATCAAAAGGCCTTTTCCACCTGTGCTTCTATGGAACCGTCATCTTCATGTACTCCCAACCCAGCGCCAGCCATTGCATGGACACAGACAAAATGGCATCCGTGTTCTACACCATGGTCATCCCTATGTTGAACCCCCTGGTCTACAGTTTGAGAAACAAGGAGGTCAAAAATGCATTCAAGAGGGTGCTTGAGAAAGCAAAATTGTCTCTAGGCTTCAGGTTTGAAGTTGTAGAATCACGGTGACTTAGTTTCATTCTTCTCAGATCTTCAATGTGCAATGGCCCACATCTCAGCCCCACCTGAACCTGAATTACTGAGTTAATACCATTTATTCAACAGGGTATCATCTAGAAAAAGAAAAACATCATGTCCAGATATGTGATATCCAAATGTGTATGGGAAGGGGATCTTAAGTAGTATGGGGCCATGTTTGTAATAAATATTTTTAAATATAATAAATATCTTTGATCTATTCACATGTTCATATTTTCTCTACCATATGATGATGCAAGCACATATGTAGAACATGACACACACAGATCCATGAATAGAAACACATGTAAGAATCTGGTATGTGCTTATACACAGGAGGGGGAAATTTGTTAACAGCATTGAATGGAGAGTGACTGATTTTTAATAAAAATGTTAACATAATCAATTTATGTTTAAAAATCAATCGATGTATTACAGTTGAAATTTATGTCTGACATTTTTATTTCTCTAGTTGAAAAAATATCAAGTCCAAAATGACAAAAAAAAATGTGACATGGATTTTTAAATAAGTATGCATTCTTTAGATTGGCACATTTTATCAGAGCTACATATGTATGTCATTTAAGACAAATTAATATTTCTGTCCTCATTATGTCATTTTACAGGAACAGTATGGTCAAAGGATATTTTTCAGAAGCAACAAGCTCAAAGTAAAAGAAAAGGTGATCATTCAGTAAGAGGGAAAATTTTCAGTTTTTCTATATATAGTACTTTCCCTTATATTTTGTAAAAAAAATACACTGAGTAAAGATAATGTTATTCATTCTTCATTCTGGAAATTAAAAATGGCTAATGTGGGTCATTCTGGTTTCCTGTTCTGTGCCATGGGTCTCTATGCCTTTTCCTCTACCAAGCCTGGACTTTTGCAGCAAGATAGAAGCCTTCGCACTGAGCAGAGTCAGTCCTCCTATTTTATTTACCTTTTTCAAAACTTATAAAACTATTTTAAACTTTTGTCTTCCATGTGAATTTTATTTTTTTTAATGTGTCCTTTTTACTGAAGTAACATCGATTTACAACATGGTGTATTATCTAGGAATATAGGTTCACACATCTTCAGAAGAATGTTTTATCACCCACACTGATCACCAAAGCACCCACGATCTTCCTCTATAGTCCCTTAGGCCCTCTCCTTTTGCTATCCATCATGCACCTCCACTTTTGACCACCTCAGAACTCCCCATATACACTCTTACCCACCTCCATCCAAATAGTAAGTAAGTAAATATATAAATAAAATATGTAAGTAAAATAGAACATACAGGAAATTGAGGATTTACAATTGTGGGGGTTTTTTGTTTTGTTTTTTTTAAGATTTATTTATTTATACATACAAGCTGGAGTACAGGCCAGAGGCGTGGGGCGGCGAGAGGGTTCACCAGAGACAGAGTGGGGAGCAGAGCAGGCAGATCAGAAATACACTGCTGAGGGGAGCAGTGGGCGAGGCAGGAGAGGTCTGCCACACCATGTGGGATTCTCTCCTGTTGGGCATCGAACTCGCATCACGAGCTGCCGACAGCTCCACAGTGCAGTGCTCAACTGCTGCGCCACCAGGGAGGCCCCAATTGTGGTTTTTTATGACTTACATATTACACAAAATGTGTTGGCTTAAAGCAATGGAAATTTATTTTCTCACAGTTCAGAGGCCCAGAAGTGGAAAATCTGCTTTTCTGTTATCAGTCACTGTGGCCCCAGGCCCATTGCACCTCCAGTGGCACTGCAGAGAATCTAATCTGGTCCTTGCTTCTTGATTTTCTGGCACTGCTGGCATTCCATGGCTTGTGGTCACATCACTCCCAAAGCTGCCTCTGTGGTCAGACTGCTTTCTCTCTTTCTGTCTGTGATCCAGTCTTGCTCTGCTACCTTTGTACGAGGATAGCAGAGAATCTGCTATTGTGAGATTTCCTTTAGGGATCTGGGATGAGCTGTCAATTTCTTATTATAACTAGGCTGTGCAGTACTTTATGCTGCAGATGGGAACACTCACAGATTCTAGCGATTCAGATGGAGAAATTTTGGGAATCATTACTCAGGCTACACAGTCACTTGGGAACTCTGAACTACCTTTGAAAATTTTCTGTTACTTTAAATAACTCTAAAATTAAATAAATGTCTACAAAAGAAACATCACCATAAAGAAAAATGTGGCTCTTGTGATATGCTATATTGACCCCAAGTACCAGCATATCCTCTTAGTATTTTATGCGTCATCTTAGAAATACTGAGACATTGAAACCTATAATTAGAGACATAAAAAGCCATGGATGCACGTACCCATAGGTAGCTGTAGTGTGGAATGGTACTCCTGAGGATCAGATTAAACACATAGATTGTGCATTGCACTATGGTATTGAATGCACATTATGTTTATTACTGACAGATATTTTCTAGTTCATAGTCTAGGTGGCCATTTTGAATCATTTCAGTTAGGTGTATAATCAGTATAGAGGAAGAGATTTTCCAAATGACACCAGAATCAGAGTAAACATTTATAGATCTCATGTTAACATATTTTCATGCTTTGCTTGATAGCATTTATTTGGTGTTTACTTGCTACTTGAGAAGACGTCACTTTTAGTAAAAATTCTGAGATGATTTACAATTACCCAGTTGATAAGATTTCCAGGAAAACACTGGGCTAAAAATGAGGAGTGCAAACCCTGAGTGAGAAGGTGGATTAGAATATTTCTTCAGATTGCAAAGTTAGCTATAACTCTGGAAATGCTCTAGAAGTATATCTAGAAGGATATGTGGATAATATAAGGGCAATATGGAGGATATATATAGATGGTATTTTCATAAAGAATTATATATCTTTTTCTTCAATTAACACACTTAGAACAGCTATTCAACTAAAGAAATAAATAAGATTAGATGTAAATCCTGAAAACCTAAAAACTATTTTAATTTATATTGCCCATATGTATGTGTCTTCATGTCCACATAGAGCACACTATGTGCTTCTGCTTAAGGGCTTGTATGTCACACTCTATGCATGTAGCAAAGAAAATGCATGTGGAACAAGTGAATAAAATTACTTTGGCAGGTGCTCTTTTTTTTTAATTGAAGTGACATCACATTATAAAATGTGCAATGTTAAGAACAGGTGTTGATCTTTGAGAATCAAATTGTACATTAAGGTGATCAATCAGAGTCCAAATATATCCTTGCTACACCATTGTCCCCTTTCCATGATTACTGGTTACCAGAGCAACAGAAGAAAGGAAAAAGCAAATGTTTTTATTTGGAAAAAACAAATATTGGAAAAAGCAATTTTTTTAATTGAAGAATCATTAAATCATTTTAACTGCAGGTGTACAACATAAAGTTTCAACATGTGTACACTGAAAATTATCATCAAAATGTCTACTTACCATCTCAGCCACTTTCAAATTTGCAGCACTGTATTGCAGACTATAATCCACATTTCCAAAACTTTAACAAGACACAAAATGCCTTATGTTTTCCTTCAGTCATACTTTTTCAAATATCACACTCCTCAACATATTTTATTTTTACTAACAGTCTCTGATGTGGTAAGCACATAATTGAGGAATTTAATGCTGTGCAGGACTTAAAATGTGATTGGAGTGAACGAAGAAATGAATTATGTTATTAAGCTTCATACATCAATTCTCAGTCCTAGAGATGATTTTGCCTTCCCCAAAACCTTTTTGAATGCATTCTTGACCTCCTTATTCCTCAGGCTGTAGACCATGGGGTTCAGCATGGGGATGATTATACCATAGAACACAGATGCTGTCTTGTCTGTGTCCATGGAACGGCTGGAGTTGGGCTGTAAGTACATGAAGATGACTGTCCCATAGAAGATAGAGACAGCAGTGAGGTGAGAAGCACAGGTGGACAAAGCTTTTTGGTGTCCCTTGGCTGATTTCATCTTCAGGATGGTGATAAATATGAAAATGTAGGAAATCAAGATAACCACAAGAGAAATTAAGATGTCTAAGCTTGCCACAATAAAAAGAACCATCTCACTGACATGTCTGTCAGAGCAAGAGAGAACCATGACAGCTGGCACGTCACAGAAAAAGTGATGGACCACATTGGACATACAGAAAGTGAGACGGAATGTGTCCCCCACATGGATGGAGGCATTCAGGAAGCCACCCACATAACAACTTACGGCCAGACGTGCACACATCCCTGAGGTCATGATGGTGGTGTAGTGCAGGGGTTTGCACACAGCTGCATAACGGTCATAGGCCATAGCAGCCAAGAGGAAATTTTCCACAGTGGCAAAGGCTGCAAAAAAGAACATCTGAGCAGCACAGGCATTGTAGGAGATGACCTTGTCTCCTACAAGGAACCCAGCCATCACTTTGGGAGTGACAGCTGAGGTATAACCAAAATCCACCAGAGACAGGTGAGCAATGAAAAAATACATGGGCGAGTGGAGACAGGAGTCTACAAGAATCAATGTGATCATCCCCAGGTTCCCCAATGCAGTGATGAGGTAAATGAAAGTAAATAAGATAAAGAAGGGAATCTGAAGTTCTGGCTCATTGGTTAGACCCACCAGAATGAAATTTATCACCTCGGAACTATTCTCCATAGGAATTACTAAGTTCTCTGGAGTAAGGAGAAAAGGAATATTTGATAAACAGAGAAGTGATTGCACTAAAATTTCAATCCATAAATATCCTGTTTATTTCATTACGGCAATAATTTATTCTTCATGATTCACTGATGTAAAGCACAGATTTGCACAGAAGAACTTAGTGGGTAAAATATCTCTCTCAAAGCTCTAAGATCCTCACAGACCACATGGCCAACTTCCCACTTGTGCAAATAAACTGAAGTGCAGAGGAGGTTATGATTTGTCTCAGGAGACATATTTGCCATAAAAATATCTTGCAAATTAAATCAGCTGAGTCTACTAGTAGCTTACATTTATACATGACTCACTCCAAGTACACAGTTATGTTAACTGTTTTTAAATATATCGAAATCTCTCAACAAACATACAAAATGTTTTTCACAAGTCTGCACCAGTATCGATTATGAGAGTCAAACTTTGAACAAATGCATAATGATATTCAGGATCCATTATTCTTTTAATTGAAACTTAATGAAATTTATTGTAACTCTATTCACATTACTCTTTGTGTTCATTAGACCAAACTCAATGCTCAATGTAGATACATAGTAGAGTAACGAAGATCCACACGGGTTGGTGGTAATGTAGACTGGTCCGGTCCCTCTGCAAAGAAGTGTGAAGGTTCCTCAAAAGACTAAAAATGCCTTTGGACCCAACAATTCCACTCCTAGGTATCTACCCCCCAAATACAAAAGTAAACATGCACCCCTTTATTTATGGCAGCACTGATTACAATAGCCAAGATATGGAAACAACCTAAGTGCTCCAAAACAGATGAGAGGGTCAAGAAGATGTGGACTACATATACAATGGAATACTACTCAGCCACCAAAAAGGGCAGAGACATACCATTTGCAGCAACATGGGTGGAGCAGGGAGGAATTATGCTAAGTAAAATAAGGCAGAAAAATAAAAACACCAGATGGTGTCATTTACATGTGGAATGTAGAAAAATCAAACAAAGGGTCAGACAAAGACGAACTTTAAAATCAGCCCTTGAAAGTTGAGCATAGATCTGTGGATTTCAAAGGGGAAGGGGTGAGGAAGGGGGAACCGGTAGGGTGGGGCGAGCACAGCCAACGTTGTTGGAGGACTATGAGGCTTCAGTGGTGGGACGGCTACGGTGACTACACCTGGGGCGACGGGGAGTTATCCTACACTCACAGCATTAACAAGGATGTAAGACACACTACTTCAATCACAATAAGCAAAGAAAAGAAAAATAAAAAAAAAATAAAAACAGAGTCACATGTGAACTGGATGTGATGAGACAATGGCACAGCAGGAGGAGAGACACAAGCAATCAGGACAGCATTGCTGGGGAGAGGGTGTGGCACTGGGTGTTAGAACTTGGCTGAGAAGTACTTAGGCATTTAAATAGCAGCATCCCACTTACCAGCTGGGAATCTGTGGTCCTAATGTAACTTCTTTAGTCTCCTTTTCCCTCTATTAAATAATGATGTTAATGGGCTTTCTCAGAAGGGATTATCACAGTAGTTACATAAGTTAACACATTAAAAACACAACATTGAGTCTCCCTGGTGATGCAAGGGGTTAAGTCTCAGCACTATCAAGCTATCAGCATCCACTGCAGCATGAGTTCGATCCCCAGCCAGGAAGCTTCC
Source organism: Scalopus aquaticus (assembly GCA_004024925.1). NCBI lineage: Eukaryota > Metazoa > Chordata > Mammalia > Eulipotyphla > Talpidae > Scalopus > Scalopus aquaticus. The sequence continues at coordinate 51,605 of PVIJ01007557.1, forward strand.
CAGATGGTGCAGCAGACTTGTCTTGCCCCCTACTCCCCTCAGCAGTGTATTTCGGTTGATCTGCCTGTTCTTCTCCCCACTCTGTCTCTGGTGAATCCTCTCATTACCTTATACCTCTGGCCTGCACCTCAGCTCTTGTATGCACAAATAAATAAACATTTTAAAAAACACACGCACACACACACAACATCACCATTGGGCACAGGCCTGATGAACAGCCCTATGTCTGCTAGGGTGAAGTGAGGGTCTCTATGTTGCTTTAGGACATGCCTGCTGATGTACAGAATCATGGGCGTGAGTGAGCTTGAAGTCTGCCAGGCTCAATTTGCCTTCCCAATGGCTCAAAAAACTTACAATATCAGCTTCACTGTTGCTATTTCATGTACTAAATTTCTCACTAAACATGAATTTGGGATCTAGAATCTTACCTGTCCCTTAAAAAAAGGTGCTGGAAATCCTGAATTTTGTTTTGTCCTTCTTCATCATCTAAAAGCCTGCTAGGGAAGAATGTATAAATCCTGCTGTAAAATCTCTCTCTTGAGCACTTACCAAAAAGCTCTTAAAATTGCCACTTGAACCTTATGCCAAACTTGGTTTCTTTATTTGTGAAATAGACATATCATTAATGCAACATATTCACAGGAAGGTCTACAAAACAATTCAGTAAAGGATTATCATTTAAACTCTACTCAATGTAATTTTTATCTTGGAAGCTTTCCTGTCAACGATTGTGAACTTACGTAAGTCCTGGGTTGGGAAGAAGATCAGGATGTATACCAATGCTTCACATTCAGATGAGTAAATAAATTATCAAAGGGACTCTGGAGATCATCAGTTCCTTCTAAGATGATGTCAAGCAGAAAAATCACGTTGGGATTTTAGAAAATAATGAAAGGGAATCAGGAGGGAGTTTTAAAGACCTGGAGGTCTCAGGGGAACTGACCCCACTCCTATATGCCACTTACTTTTATTCCTTATATGCCACTTAAGTAAGAAGCAATTATTTTGGGGGGGGAGAGGGAGTGAGCACTGATGCAATTCCATTAGTCATCGTCAGTTCTTCCCTTTTCAGTTTAGGTGTATTTATTTACAGTAAATTTCATGCATTTTAGCATCCAATTCTGTGAGCTGGACAAATGTATAGGATCATGTACCCACTACACAATGAAAATAAAGAACAGCCCCCTCTGCCCAAAAATTCCCTTGTGCCATAACACCTTCCTGCCAACCTCAGGTCCTAGAAAGCGATTTTGTCCTTATGTCTTTTCCTTTGTAAGAAAAACACTGGTGGTGGTCAGGGTGTGAAAGTAGACATTTGCTCCAGGCTATAGGCCCTGGAGCAGATGCAAAATGGAATCCTGCTTTACTTCAATGACCATAATTATCAAGTTAAACATAAACTTAACCATAGCAAACCCAACTCATGATATTTAATCGAGTGAAATACAAACCTATGTTCATACACAAGCCAATGTGCAAATATATATAGCAGGTTGGCTTGAATCAGTGCAAACAATTTATGTTTTGTAAATTAGTGTGATGACAACAATTCCATCGGCAAGTAATCATAAAGTAATAAAGAGCAAAAAAAGAAATGTCATCAGAGCAAAATCATACAGAATCTGCCTTTTTGAGCCTAGATTTTCTCACTGAGCATAAGGCACGCATTGCCTGTATCAGTACCTGGCTCCTTTTTGTTGTCAGATAATATTCAATGTATATGGATTTACCATGATTTCCTGTTTCTGATTTGTACTGTTTAAACTTGCTGTAAACATTTGCATACAGGTTTGTGTATGAACATAGGTTTGTATTTCACGTGATCAAATATCTTGAGTTGGGCTTGCCAGGTGGTATGATAAATCTATGTTGAACTTCTTTTTTTTTTTTAAGATTTATTTATTATTTATACAAGCTGGGGTATAGGCCAGAGGTGTGGGGCGGCGAGAGGGCTCACCAGAGACAGAGCTGGGAGCAGAACAGGCAGATCAGAAATACACTGCTGAGGGGAGCAGCGGGCGAGGCAGGAGAGGTCTGCCGCACCATGTGGGATTCTCCCCGGCTGGGCATCGAACTCGCATCGCGAGCTGCCGATAGCTCCACAGCGCAGCGCTCAACCGCTGTGCCACCAGGGAGGCCCTATGTTGAACTTCTTAAGATACTGCCAAATGGTTTTTAAAAGTGATCATCATTTTGCTTTCTCACTTGTGATCATCTCAAAATCTCGATTTCTTCATGTCATTGCCAAACCTTAGTGCTTTCTATACTGGAGAAGAGTGTTTTTGACAGAATCGATTCAGAGGATGGATAGATTCTGGCTGCAGTTTCTAGCTACCTCTCTCCGCCTGCCTTTTGGAGTATGGAGTTGAATTTCCTCAGTGTCCCTTTTGGGACGGTCAGCATTGGTCTCCAACATCCAGTAGATGCTCTAGATTTGCCCCAAGTCCCAGATCCTCTTGGTCTAGTGCCCCCTGGACTATTTTTAGATTATCCTCCCAAGAGAGAAGCAGGGAACCACCTCTGGTACCTTCTTCCTATCACTTAATTTCTCCTTCTGTGTGTCGGTTACCTGGGTTTCTCAGGAATGATAACGCGCATGTGTTTGCTTAATAAAAAAAGTAAGTGTACATGTGAGTGTGTAAGTAAGTATGGGTGAACATGTTATTAAGAAGAAATTTTATTTAAATAAAATTTTAATGTTAAGAAAATTTATTGAAATAAATTTTATTGAAGAAACATTGATTTATAACATTATATAAGTTTCATGTGCACAGCATTATAATTTGACATCTGTGCATATTACATAATGATTACCACCAAAAGTCTTAATTTCATCCACTACAGTCAACTGACCATCTGCAAGTATTTCACCCACTTCTCAACTCCCTTTCGCTCAGGTAACCACTAATCTTTTCTCACAATCAAGAGTTTGTTTTTATTTTGTTTTATTTGTTCATTTGCTTTGTTTCTTTACATTCCTTATATAGGTGAAATCATGCAGAATTTGTTCTTCTCCCTCTGACTTATTTCACTTGGCATGATACTCACAAAATCCATCCACATTGTTGCAAATGGCAAGATTTTAACCATTTTGAAAGCTGAGTAGTATTCCAGTGTGTGTGTGTGTGTGTGTATGTGTGTGTGTGTGTAAATCATATCTTCTTTATCCATTCATCCATTGATGGACATTCAGGCTGTTTCTATATCTTGCTATTATAAATAATGCAGCAATGAATGTAAGTATGCATGACTTTTCCTTGTATTCTTCAGATAAATACCCAAAAGTGCAGTAACTGGATACTATGGTATCTCTAGTCTTTCATTTTTTAAGCAACACTATACTCTTTTCTACAGTGTTTGCACCAATTTATATCCTCTCCAATGGTAATGAAGGTTCTTTTTTCTCAGTCTCCTTGCTCACACTTGCTGTTTGTTGTCTTCTTGATAATAGTTATGCTAACAAGTGTGGTATATTAATGTGCATTTTCATAATAACAAGAGATGATTAACATCTTTCATAACCTGTTGGCCATTTGTATGTTTTCTTCTGTGATATATCTGTGGAGATTCTCTATCCATTTTTTTGAATCAGACTTTTTCATTTCTATTGTTGAGTTACATGAATTCTTCATATATTTTTAATATTAAACTCTTTGTCAGATGTTTAATTTGCAAAAATGTTCCCCCACTCAGTGTATTGACTTTTTGTGTTGATAACAGTTCCTTTTGAAGAATTTTTAAAATAAGAATTTCATATTATTGGGTGATTCTTCTTGAACTATTAATCCTAAATTTTATATTTTTCAAGACTTCTGTTTTGTATACTTAATCAATAGCTGGGGAAATTATAACAAGAAATTGGAAATGTGGGGCTAAGAGAAGTATTTTTCCTAACCCTATGATCTGCTATGAATGAACTGCCTTATTATAAATACTATGTAATTAAAGTATGAATCCTACCGAATTCTTTGCCTTTCCCACAGTCTTTTTAAAGGCACTCTTGACCTCTTTGTTCCTCAAGCTATACACCAGCGGATTCAGCATGGGGATGACCATGGTGTAAAATACAGACGCCATTTTGTCTGTGTTCATGGAATGGCTGGAGCTGGGCTGTAAGTACATGAAGATGCCTGTCCCATAAAAGATGGAGACAGCAGTGAGGTGAGAAGCACAGGTGGAAAAGGCTTTTTGGCATCCATCAGATGACCGTATCCTCAGAATGGTAAAAAATATAAGCAGGTAGGAGATAGAGATGACCAGGATGGAAAAGAGGACATTGAAACCCACCACCAAAAACATTACCATCTCAGCGATGTGGGTGTCTGAGCATGAGAGAGTGAGGAGAGGAGGAGCGTCACAGAAAAAGTGATCAACCACATTGGACCTACAGAAGGAGAGACTGAAAATGTCCCCAGTGTGGATGGCGGCATTCAGAAAACCACAGAAGTAGGACCCTGTGACCAGACACGCACACACACCTGTCGTCACGGTGGTGGTGTAATGGAGGGGTTTGCACACGGCTGCATGGCGATCATAGGCCATTGAGGCAAGGAGGAAACTTTCAACAGTGATAAAGGCTACGAAGAAGAAGAACTGGGCGGCACAAGCATTGTAGGAGATGATGTTGTCTCCTGTGAGGAATCCTGCCATCACCTTGGGAGCGACGGCTGAGGAGTAACCAAAGTCCACCAGAGAGAGGTTACTGAGGAAAAAGTACATGGGCGTGTGGAGTCGCGAGTCCAATAGAATCAGCTCCATCATCCCCAGGTTCCCAACCAGAGTGAAAAGGTAGATGAGAGAGAAGATTATGAACAGGGGGATCTGCAGGTTTGGGTCATTGGTTAACCCCACAAGAATGAACTCAGTCACCCCTGTACTGTTCTCCATGAGGATCATTTGGGATTTATGTGACTGCCCTATAGCCCTGAGGAAACAGAAGTACAATGATATATGGAGAGAAGACTCTGCTGAAATCAATCAACATATCCACTCTGACTTATTTCAGTTTTGTGGTGACTTATTTCCCAAAGTCTTTAGATCCAAAGCATGGCCATGGTAGCAAAATGAAATTTTAAGGTATTCATAAATCATTGGCTATTCCAGAAAAAATGTTTTGGAGATGATGTTTCCCAATTTTCTAACTTCATAAAAGAGTAAATTAAGGTAAAGAGAAGAAAGAACTTCTGCAAACTCATCAGATTAGCTACTAACTGGAGCAACTCAGGCTGATAATTCAGAGTTTACAAAACAAACAAACTAGAATAACTTAGTAAAAATAATGTGAAATTGGGTTTATTTTAATTATTAATTAGATATTGAATGGTAGAGCTAGAATTTGATGCTAAGTCACTTTGAAACTAAATCTTAGCTCAATATTATGAAGAAATATTTAAACTTTTCATATTTCACTGAAACTTGGTAGAACAAAGTAACTCATTTAGTTGACTGGCTGACTCATTGAGTGATTAAATATATCATTTTAAGTCAAAGTGGATAATTAAAAAAGCACAAACTTGGAATCAAATATATTTGCCAGTTTGTACAAATAGCCTACCTTTTGGATCTCAATTGAATAACTAGAAGTAGATGTACAGATATTTCCAAACCACTTCAGCCCCTCAGAATACCCTCAGATAATTCAGAAGGACCATGAGTCTTTAACAGAACAAATAGATAACCATACAGAGTGCTGGGTGCTGTTCATTCTTTCATCCTCTCTATAAGCACTGAGTAAGCCGGGTTGTGTGCTAAGTTGGATGCACAAGGCGCATGCCCTGACCTGGGCACAGTTATAAAAACTGATGAGTATTAGGTGCTAGTCTTATTTTCAGTTCCCAAGAGAGAGCATTTTTTCCTCATCTGTTCCGAGCTGTGTGCTGGAGTTTATCTCATTTGCACTATAATTCATCACTTGGCCTATATAATAGTCAATACCTTGGGAGTCTAAAGCTGATAAATCTTTAGAGGCAGAATTCGAAATTGAGATTAGTGAGGTGGTGCAGTGAACTGTGATGGAAGATTGTGGGTGCTTTGGTAGAGGGTGTGGTGTGGTGACCTACACCTGAAGTGATGTGAACTTGTACTGCTGAATCATATACAGTGTTGTAAACCAATGTAACCTCAAAAAAAGGATAATAAATTATAGAAAAACAAAAAAAACCCTTGAGATTAGATCTATTCATTTCCATAATTAGATAAATCTTGTGTAACTTTAAACATCTTCATTTCAGTGCATTTTATATATGATTTCCTTCTTTTAAACTGGCTTACAACACTGTGATTTAGAGGTATACGATCATGGTTTGAGATCCTGCCTCTAACTGATTTCTATACCTGATTTTCCCCTCATTATTATTCTCCATTTCTTCTCTCTCTTTTCAAATATTGGTATGAGCACAGATTACAACTTTTTATAGATACCCCATTTTATCCTCTCAACAATTTGGGATATTGCCATGCTCACTGAAAGAAAAAACTAAGACTGAAATAGTTTAACTTGTTCAAAGTCAAACCAAGTTTATACCCAAGATTTTCTTGTGCTTTCCCTTGATGTCACAAGATAAATACACATGTTCTAATAAAATATCTGTTGTGTACACATACAAACTCTGGTTGTATGAAACAGATACAGAAGTTCAGAACATCCAAACCCAAGATCTAAATAAATCAAAGGAGAAATAAATGGCTTCTTTGATGTATTTTCCCAAATAGTTGTATCCATTCAAATTTATAGACAGTAGATTTGCTGCTCTAATATATTTGTAACCTTACCTTATTCCCTGAACAATACAACATCCAAGCCCAGCACATTCATATGTGTGCAAATCTCAAAGCAGATTCCATCTGCCAGAGAAAGTAAACACCTTATTGGGATGTTCTTTGGTGTTTGGCCAAGAAGTTTAAAGTTTTCAGGAGGCAGAGAAAAAAATGAAGAAAAGAAATTGCTATTAGCCTTGGAATCAGCTAAGTTTTCTATTTCAAGATCTGCTCCACATTCTTCTTAGATAAGTCACTTAACCTCTTTGAGCTTTGATATCTTCATCAATCTCATGGAAATAGCAAAAGGTAATCCCAACACTGCATAGACTGCTGCTAAGATAACAAAAAAAGAAAATCCAAAACAGATTTATACTCAGTTGAGGTGATGATCATAATCTCAATATCACTATGATTTGAAGTTGTTTTCTGTGGATATTGCTGCACACTCATTGGCATCAGTTTGGAGAAATGTCATTATTGCTGCTAGACAATTATTAACAAGTCAGACAAAAATGGTCAAAGCAATTCTGGTTCTTGTACTGCACCCTCTAATATGAAGCCAAAGGGAGCCATGTGGGGGCTTGAAAGATTAAAGAAGGGGAGTCAGGAGGGAGTTCTAGAGTCATTGAATTCTCAGGGGACAAATACCCTAGAAGGAATACAAAGGTCTTCATCTCCCCCAGTGTCTAGAGTGTCCGTGGGGATCCTGCTCTGCTTGCTGAGTAATGTCATGGGTGTGTCTGCATTATTTGTAAAGATCCTCTTTGATAATGTGCAGCTCAAACCACAGCACGACTTCCAGGACTGCCATGTGTTGGGGAGTAGACTCTGGCTCTGTCATTAAATATGACAAGCGGATCCCTGGAAATAATGCTTCTTAATTTCCCTTAAATATTCACCAACCACCAAAACACCCATAGTCCACTGTGTTCCTTTCCCACTTTGTTTTTGTTCCCCTTCTCCCTCCCACCCCTGCCCATGCTCTTGGCAATCAGAAGGTCAGATAAAACCAAACTAAAAACTAACCCTAGATGCAAACTATAGAACAGTGAGTTAATTTTTTAGAAAAGATTTATTTTTATTTATTTATGCGTACAAGAACGGGGGTGTAGGCCAGAGGTACGGGGATGAGATGATTCACCAGAGACAGAGTGGGGAGCAGAACAGGCAGATCAACTGAAATACCCTGTTGAGGGGAGCAGAGGTGAGGCAGGAGAGGTCTGTCTTGCCATGTGGGAATCTCCCTGGCCGGGCATCGAACTCACATCGCCACTACTAACAGCTGCACAGTGCAGCGCTTAACCACTGCGCCACCAGGGAGGCCCCATACAACAATTTTAAATAAAAGTTAAAAGCAAATATATAAGGGCTATGATATTAAAAATGAGGAATGTATTTACAGACACCAAAATCATTAAATTATACTATACAAATAGATTAGTCCCATTTATGTCTTGAAATCATTCCTCAGTTTATTCATGGGTGTGTGAGGTACACAGGGTACCATGAATGAGGTATTTCTAGCCATGTATTAACTATATTTGTGACTGTAAGTATACAAGGGGGAGAGTGGATAGTTCCGTAAATGAATAAAGGCATGAAATACAATTAAAGAGAAATATAAAGGAAGAATTATAAGTTGGTGGTTGATTCTTCTCATATGTTATTCCTGAGATCTCCTACTTGTCAAGACATGTTTTGTAGATGTAAAAAAGAACCAGACAGACATACTTTAGGATATTACAAAACTGTTGATCAAGAAAGCAAACATTTTCCCGGTTTCATCTAAATTGCATGAAAGTGCCTTATTGCTGATTCTATATATGTAGAACAATGGGCCTTATGGAAGACCCAGCCTTTTGCACTGTTCTTTTAAAGGCACTCTTAATCTCTTTGTTCCTGAGGCTGTAGACCACTGGATTCAGCATGGGAATGATGATGGCACTGAACACAGATGCCATTTTATTTGTACCCAGGGAATGGTTGGCGTTTGATTGTAGATACATGAAGACAGCTGTCCGATAGAAGAAGGAGATGGTGGTAAGGTGGGGAGTACAGATGGAAAGGCCTTCTGATGCCCTTCAGAGGAGTGCATCCTCAGACTGGTGATAAATATAAACATTTCTGGAGATGTCTGAACAGGAGAGAGCCAGGATAGGGGGACCATCGTAGTAAAGTGATTAATCACATTGGATCTACAGAAGGAGAGGCTGCATATGTTCCCGACGTGGATAGAGGCATCCAGGAAACCAAGGACATAAGAGCCTATTATCAGACACGCACACATACCTGTGGTCATGCTGGCGGTATAATGCAGGGGTTTGCACATGGCTGCAGAGTGGTCATAGGTCATGGCAGCCAAGAGGAAATTTTCTACAAGACTGCAAAAAAGAACATCTGAGCAGCACACACATTATAGGAAATGACCTTACTTCCAATAAGGAGTTGGGCCATCACTTTGGGAGTGACAGCTGTGGGGTAACCAAAGTCCACAAGTGAGAGGTTACTGAGGAACAAGTATATGGGCATGTGGAGATGACAGTCCACGAGGATCAGCACTGCCATCCCCAGGTTCCCGATCAGAGTGATGAGACAGATGAGAGTGAATACTAGAAAGAGAGGGCTCTGCAGATATGGGTCATCAGTTATACCCACAAAAATCAATTCAGTCACCTCTGTACTGTTCTCCTTTGGGGTCATTTGTGGATTATGCGGATGTCCTATAACAGTGAGAAAAGAGGACGTGGGTAGCAACCATTCCTAGGGACCTCACTATGACTAATGGACATATGTGGGCTTTTATTGGAATTCTCAGATTTTAATATTCATATAACAATGAAATACCATTTTTAAATACAGTGTTTCAGATGAAAAGACTTAGGAGATAATATAACCCAAACTTTTGTCTTCATAAGTGATTACAGAAAGAAAGGATAACAAAGTGAATTAATCAAAATCATGGCATCAGTTATTGATGAGGATATGTTTGCCTCCCAATTCAAATTTTCAAACACGGAAACGAAATATTCACTACATTTCACTACATTTCAATTACCACTTTGCTATTGTCTTGATTTACTAAAACGAACACAGTTATATGCTACCAAGAGACAGTTCAATATACCATGATCTTGTCTTCAGTAGTCCCACAGGAGATATAAAACATGTTTTACACACAATGGGATATACAGAAATTTATGTACAAGGTATAAAGATATGGATATTATAAAATAAAAAGCATTAGTCTACACTAGAGACATTGGGATGTCAACTCTAGCTCCACCACATACTGAGTGGTTAACTTGGGTCTTGGTCATTGTCAATCAGCCATCAGTTTTCTCTTGAACTCATTATCCATCTGGATATATGATGCAGACTGGTATCTTAAGGTATTGCACATCAAGACTAGGACAGATTTACTGGTCAATATGTGAACTGAAGGGATGCATGTTTGAATGGAGCCATTCCAAATTTGGGTGAAGTCTAATGTCTTTATCCTTACAATTCATTTGCTTCTCTCCAAATTCCTTCCACTCTCATATTGCTTCTGTACCCTCCTCCTTTTTTTCACACAATATTCCTCTTCTCCCTACACTGTGGCCATTCAAGATACACCAAGTAAAAGTCAGTTTATTTTCTGAGTTATTTTTCATAACTATTTCGTGGGAGCCTCACTTTTCTGTGTGTGAAGTAGAGATAACAACATTGCCTGACGCTTAACAAGCATTCAATAAACAGATTTTCAGACTGTCTGAAGACAGTGACCAGCCCTACCTTGGAATCCATCGTGTAGGTGAGGGTAAGGAGGGTTTCCATGGGAAGATGAAATCTGGGGTCCTGTCATCTCACCCTCTGTTGCATTCACCTCATTAGTCTATACAAGAGATTTTGGTGATTTGGATCAAGATGTTAGTGAGAAAAATAAAGAGCAAGTGTCCAATTCTGTATAGATTTCAAGTATATCTAGAATGTGAATAAAAGCTTAAACAATGATTCATTCCATCTCTTACATCATGAAAATCTGAATCTGGAAAACATGATGTACTGAAAAACATTTCCTTTTCTAAAAAGTCATCTTTCTTTTCCACAAAGTAAGGTAGAGGTTCTGAATGCAACATTTTCCTAGGGGGAAAAAAACTGATTAAAATTCATCTCCCACGGTCAAATTAATCTACTGATAATAAGAATTTGAAATTTTCTTTGAGGCATTTTTTATCTCTTATACCTCTTTCTGTTAATGGGGAACATCTTATGGATTGTACCTCTGTATACATGGTGCTCTGGACATAAATGAAAAGTGCAGTCTTCCTTATATGATGTCTATGTCCCCGATTCAATCTTACTACCGCTTCAAGGATTGACACAGGTCTCAAAACTTCCATGAAATCTTCAGCAACTCCTCACCTTTAGATACTGCCTTGCCACTATAATATGGAATTCATGATTACTCACTTTGTTACTTGCAATAATTTGCTTTACCCTAATTTATGCTTCATCTTCCCAATCTGGGATTAATACTGATCATTGCACATTCAAAGACTGACTGAAATGTGATAGGATTTATTAAGCACTTGTATTTGGGGGAAACCATGTGTGTCCATGTATCTCCATTAATTTTCTTGCAACCTGTGAGATATTATCCCCATTCACATATGGAGAAGCTGAAACTTGTTGTAACAATGAGTTATACACTAAAGATCACAGAGCTAGCAAGTAGGAGAGCTGACATTTGAAGCTACAGAATTTTAAATGAAAGTCTGTGATCTAGTTCTTGGCATAAGAAATATTCCCTTAAATTCACCTACACTCTAAACTGTTTTGCTTTAGTCCAAACACATACACACAATTATTATCTTGTCTTGTTCTTAATGACCAATTTATTGCTTCTGATAGTCAGAGTCACTATAAGGAATTTAAAAGTATCATCTTGGGAATCATATATTCTTCTCACCTAATGAGAATTTGGGGAAATCACCAGTCTTTCTGAATCACAGCCAAATGATGAGAACTGATCCACAATTGCTTACAATCAATTCTTCTCTGCTCCCTCAAAAAAAAAATCACCTAAAATTAAAAGAAGCATAAAATTATAGTAACGTTCACTCCCTCCACAGGTCCTTCAAACTGGACAACCAGGTTGTGTTTGAATTATAAGGACAAAAATAACGCATAGATGCATGGTGATCATGATTGGTATTTTCTGTTATAAACCACAGATGTATAAAAATGCTTAAAAAAAGTCACTATTGGGTTATGAATAAACCCAAGGGGAAATGGCTGCTTTGACATATTTTCCTGGCTACCTCCGTTCCTGCAAATTTATGCAAGATGTAAATTGATCTAGAGACTTACCTTGCCCTCTGAGCAATGCAACAGGAAATCCAGTACATTCTCACATGAGTCTCAGATCAGAAATCAGTCCATGAAAGTAAGTAAATACCCTATAAGAGGTTCTTGAGCATTTGGTCAAAAGGCTCTCCCAAGCAAGGAGCCATTAATAAAAAATACTTGTTAGCTTGGAAGTAGCTAATACCAATTCCAGATTATCTCTCTCTTCTTGTATCCTGGTGTACAATGTCCATGCAAGAGAATCATGCTTCTTAGCCTTATGTTTTTCACTCTAATGGAGAAGTTAAACATGAAGCAAACACAGAGATAAGCATGTAGTTATTAATCCAAGCAGGTGCCGAATGAGGATTGAGAACAGTAAAAATCTTTTCGATTGATTGATTATAATGTTTTAGCAGGAAACATTGCCTAACAGTATAAGTAGAGGCAGTTGGGAAAGATTGCCCTACACACAGCGAAAAGTTCTGTAAAGACCTCAAGGTGTCAAAAGAAGTGGCCAGAATCTAAAGGCCAGATAGACTGCAATAACTAGCAGGACCTTGCTTTGTACACACTGGAGTACTAGAAGTCAGAACAGCACTAGCATCAGAGAAGAACCAAATTCTGCTGCATCCAACAACGCCAGTGAGGTTGGAAGATGTGATGCTAAGTGAAATAAGGCAGGCTCAGGACAAATAATGCAAGATTTTACAAAAATAGTAAGTAGTCAAACTCATCAATGCCATGTAGAATGGTGATTTCTAGGGCTGAGGGGAGGGGGAAATGCGGTATCAAGTTTTAGTTTTACAAGATGAATAGTTCTAGAGATTTGGTCTTGCGCATGGGTGCCTGTACTTAACAATATTACATTGTGCATTTAAAAACTTAAGAGGATAAATAAGCTCATGGTGTGGTTCTTCCTACAATAGAAAGTGAAGAAAAGAAGAAAAAGATTCACTTTTAATTGAAACATTAGTCACAGAAAAATCATGTTTGAGTAGCCTCCCTCTCCTCTCTCTCTCCACTTCCCCTTCATCTCCCTCAAATCTCTCTCAGTTCCCTTCCCCAGTCCTCTCTCTCCCCCCTGCCCTCCTCCTCCCCTCCCCTTCCCCTCTCCCCTTCCAGACTGGACAGAGGAGACAAAAGTGATCAGTGCAAGCTAAAGCCTGTGAGGAATGACTTCAGCACAAAGTCCTAGAGTTACCACTCTGTCTGAAATCAGAAGAGGGAAACATCCTAAGGTTATATAACTCCTGTTAAGAGCAACCCTCGGTGTCCCCAAAATGTAGAGATACCCTTTAGGCACTTCTGCCCCAAAGAGAGAATACGAACAATTCTGGAGATGATTCACATAGATAAAGATGTGATTCACCAAGTTATGGGTATGATTCACATAGGCAAGTGGTGATTCAGATAAAATGATTTGGAAATCAAGTGCATTACTTGATGTTATTTATTTCTTCTGAGAAAATAAGTAAGGCTGATACAACCCCGTTTCCCACGAGCTCCTCTAATAAAGATGGCTGTCCCTGAGGTGAGCTGACAGGGTTAGCCTTCACAGGCGCGCTTGTCCTCAGTTACTTCTGTCACGTGAAGATGATGGTGGCGCTTCTCAGGAGGTAATAATAATGGCTGATACCTACTGCACTGTACCGCGAAGTAGGTAAACTCCACACGCCTCATGAAAAGTATTGTGATTTTACTTTTTGATTGATCATTACACTTTAATGATGGGCATTCCAAACCGAAGAGAGATTTTAGTAATTTCCTCACTATTACATTACCCATGGTAAATACAATATTTGAAACTAAGAAGTGTGATTTTTGAAGCCACAGCCTAAAGGACCACGAGGAAGGACATGCTGGTGAGTCAGGTACCACGTCACCACGGGATGTCCCCACATTCCAGCGGTTGCCCTGATTTTGTGTAAGTTCCCTTTTGCCTACACCGCACTGTGGCCAGTGCTGACCTACACTGGAGTATTTCTTTTTGTTTTAAAGATTTATTTTTGCATACAAGCTGGGGTACAGGCCAGAGGCGTGGGGCAGTGAGAGGGTTCACCAGAGACAGAGTGGGGAGCAGAACAGGCAGATCGACGGAAACACACTGCTGAGGAGAGCAGCGGGCGAAGCAGGAGAGGTCTGCCACCATGTGGGAATTTGCCCAGCCTGGTCTCGAACTCCCGTCGTCGTCACCGCTGTGATATCTCCACAGCGCAGCTTAACCCCTGTGCCACCAGGGAGGCCCTCACTGGAGTATTTCTTATGCCAGAATCTTTGCAGTTTTTCTCTTATTAAATTTCTTTCTTTTCTTACACAGTTCATTTTTGTACAATTTTTAATTTCTCCGTTCAGATGTCCTCCCTGTCGTTCTCCCACCACCATAGCCCCCTGATCCATCAGCACAGTCTCTTGAGCTCTTTCCTCCCATTTGGGTCTCTCCTCCTCACTCTCTCCCATCCCCTCCCCTTAACCCCCCCCCCATAGGCCTCAGATCCATGGTCTACTTTTGCCGGGTGTTTTTTCTTTTTTCATCTCTGCTGATGTTAAGGAGGTTCAAAATTCTCTTAGAGAGCCAGATTTTTCAATTTCTGGAGATATGCTGTGTCTCCAATCTGCACGGCAATACTGAGCCTCCTCACTGGGTCCTGTTATCCTCTGTCCATTGAGGAACCATCAAGTTCTGAAAGGAGGTTCACAAACAACCACAAGGATGGCTAAGAAGCCTGGTCCAGCCTCTTTGACTAGAGCTCCTCCCCAATCTGAGTGTTGGCATCACGTGACTGTACCACCTCTTTTTTCTTCCTCTGAGACCCGGGTGGAACACTGGTATCACTCCACAAGTCCTAAAAATAATTCCTTGCTCTCCAAACACTGCTCAACATTTGGAAACAATACTTATAACACCCACTCTAGAGGGCCAAATGTTCAGTAGCCTCTTGAAGACTCTGAGAAGCATAGCAGCCAGCAAGCTGTTTAACTTACCTGTCCACAGAAATGTTTTCCTTTAATGTGCAAACCTATAACTCCCAGGGCATTAGTGTCTGAAAAAAATATTCCATGTTAGATTGTGGGACCCATGAAATTCCCATGAACTGTGACCTTGGGAGCAAGGTAAGTTTTGAGCTTAGGAATATTCCCTGCCAACTTTCGGGGGCTATATGTGATGTATCTATATTCATGGTTCTCTTCCCCATGAGGTGGGACATCCTTGAAGACACATTTTTGTCATGTTTATCTTTCAAATGCCATCAAAATAGCTAGAATATATTAGTTGTCAACAAATGCTTCTTTTTTAAAAAAAAATATGTATTTATTTATGCATACAAGAACTGGGGTGCAGGCCAGAGGTGTGGGGAGGGGGGTGAGAGGACTCACCAGAGACAGAGTGGGGAGCAGAACAGGCAGAATGACTGAAGTACACTGCTGAGGGGGCAGCGGGAGAGACAGGAGAGGTCTGCTGCGCCATGTGGGAAGCTCCCTGGCCGGGGATCGAACTTGTGCTGCAGTGGCTGCAGATAGTTTCATAGTGCTGAGACTTAACCCCTTGTGCCATCAGGGAGGCCTAACAAATGCTTCTTGAATAAATAACTCAGAACTTTTTGTTTCTCTCACTGATAGTGAATAGAGTAACCAACTGTTCCCACTTACCCAGAAATGAGGGGTTCCCTGAAACTTAGGAGTTTAAATGCTACCAGAAATTACCAGGCAAAAGGGGACTGAGGTCGTCAAGCAGTGGTGACTTTGTTTTGCTGACTTTTGTCTCATTGTCCCCTTTGTGATCTCTCTCTCTACATGTATTATATAGAGGGGCCCAGTGCTCACTATGAATTATTTTACTTAATCCTGATAACAAACCCAGGAAATAAGTATTATTTTTGCTTCCATTTCAGTGATAAGGAAACTAAGATAAGTCATCCATGCCTTGCCCAAGAGTAAACTTAACCCCTGGCTGGCTGTAGAGCCTGTGCCCTTGACCACTCCTCTCTCATTCCAGAATGATTTCTGCGGGTAAGCAAAAGAATAAGCATGAAGTGCATCTTTGAAAATAAGCCCTCAGTAATTCGTGCAGGAAATAACGTGGGCAGACGTAATCCAACCCCTTCTGGATGAGAGTGAGATGGGAAGAGAGAGAGCTGGAAAGCCATAATCTTGATATTAATACAAGAGACGAGTAAATTTAAATATGAGCTTTTGATGTGTTACAAGCAGACCAAGCAAGCCCAGAGCTATTTTTAGCTCTAAGTTATGAAATAGAATCACATTAGCAGCTGGTGTGTATTTTCAGCTTTCTGTTTTGAGTTTTGGACCTATGCTAGAACCCATCCCACCGGTCACGCTTGGAAAAGGCCCCCTGAGTCCTCAGGACTGGGAGCAGAAGTGCAGACTGGCTGGCATTGTGGAGTGGCAGAGAGAAAACTGGGGTCTCAGCACTGTAACTCTAGCTAAAAGCCTTGAAGAGAACCACATAAGCCTTTTGTGCCTCAGTTTCCTCATCTGCAAAGCAGACGATGTTGGAAGAAGCCAAGTTACAGTAGAAGGTGTGGAGAGTCAGCCAATGGAGGGGATTAGAGTCTGTTTCTGCCACTTAGCACCTCAGTTTCCCCATCTGTAAAATGGGAAGTTTAATCTACCCCTCTAGGACCTTGTGTTAATTTTGAAGCGATCATGTACATTAACTATAGAAAACATAACTTTTCATCATAAAGGTGCTTACTAAAACTCAATCCCCTTTCCTTGAATGTTCGTTCACCCGTTCGATAAGACTCAGGAAGCCTCTGTCATGTGCCAGGTACTAAACCAGGGGCTGGGACGCAAAGAGGAAGGTGACAGAGCACCTGTCCTCAGACACTTGTCATTTAGTGAGACATGGTGATGCTCCAGCGACTGGTCCTTCATAAAAAGTCATATCACATCTCTGAGTCTTGATTTTGCCAACTATCAAACTAATTAAATGTTACAAGAGTATTAAGTTAAGTATTAACAGAGTAATTGTAGGAAACAGCACAGACAACAAGGCCCAGCAGAGCTCCAAGCCTATGGGAACCTTCAAGAGACACTTGGGAAGGGGCAAAGATGTTCTGGAAGCTCTCCGGCATCTCTAGGAAATGTGACATTTGCCGCATGAATCTTGGGCTATTGTTTTCTGCTTCTTTCTCAAAACAAGTCTGGAGATTTAGCAGCTCAAGTCACAATCCTGGAGAAGATAAAAAGAATATTTGGCCATCAGAAGCTTTCAGAGAATTGAGAGGGGATAGGGAGAATTCTAAGACTGTATTTGCTGGGAACAGGCGCTGGTGTGGGGGTGACTCGCTAGGTTCTCTCAGGACAGCACCTGTGAGGGAGAACAGCGGAGAAGCTGGGCTGCGCAGCAGTGGCAACAAAGCATTCAGCCAGCCCCTTGGGAAGCTGCGAACCAGGAGGGTCCTCAGGCACCATCTCAAGGAGACAAGACAAGGGGCCAACTCGGGCCCTCAGTGCCAGCCTTGGGTACAGGTATCTCAGGGGAGGGGGCCCCCTTCAGCTGGAGGAAATTCCAGGAGAAAGTTCAGCTAAGGGGTCCAGGCGGTTCACCACGGCATCCACTTTGGGAGACACTATTATTTCT
This sequence comes from Scalopus aquaticus, assembly GCA_004024925.1. Lineage (NCBI taxonomy): Eukaryota > Metazoa > Chordata > Mammalia > Eulipotyphla > Talpidae > Scalopus > Scalopus aquaticus. The sequence goes on from PVIJ01007557.1 coordinate 69,300, forward strand.
ACAAGAGATACACAGAATGGAAGAGGAGAAAAGTGAAGAGCAGCCAAGTGGGGAAAAGTCGCTGCACACCTGAAAGGCAGCATACGGGCACTTGGACATGGCTTCCTCTCCATGGGCAGCCAAGCCCACATGTCACTCAACTATAAAGTAACCGACATCTGACAAAAAATAAACAGGAATGTGCTTATAAGGACAAAGGGTGACTCTGTCCAGGGAGATGTGGGTGCCCAAGAGCATGAAATGGGTTGTGACCACCAGCCAAGGCATCTGTGGGTGCACTGTGGTCTGTGGGGGTGGAACTGCTACTTCCTGGATGTGTGAGGTCAGAGGCCACTTCCCCTGCCCAGGTCTCAACTTCCTTATCTGTAACATGCGCTAGTAGAATGAAAAGAGCCATGAGGTGTCTCACAGCTCTCTGTACCCATCACTACACATCTTTATCAGTGTTGTGAGTAAGGAAAAATGATCAAAAAATGGATGGCTTGTTAATTACCTCAATTCTGAACTAAATTAGATTTCCTGGCGATGTTTTCTCTGCATTATTCATCTTCACACTGATTTGCTCTTTGGAATGCTTATGAATTTCTCCTGTATTATTGAGGCTTTTAATATTTCACTTTTCTACTCTATTTCTCAATTTCTTCAAACCAGAAACTGTCTCCTGTCTACTCTTCAGTCCTTAACCAAATATATCTCAATGCTAGAGACAGCATTTATGTTTTATTACAGACTGACTCAAAATAACGTAAAGAGGAAGAAAAGTGGTAATTCAAAGTATATCTTGAGGTTCACAGAGTCAAAGGGAAACTGAGCAAAAGGCAGGAACCAAGAGCATCTCAGAGGACTGAGGAGCAAAAGTCAGAAGGAAAAAGTCCATTTCTTGTCTGGATTGACCTAACCAGAACCCCATCCCTGGGGCTAAAGAGTTCCAAGCTTTCATCCCTCCTGATATCACTGTTTTGGATTCAGATTTGAGGGGGTAAGGGCTGCTTGTGGACTGAGTTTAGGACTCAGGCCTGCCCCTCTATGACCTTCTATGCATTTCTCCATAGGGATCTCTGTAGGGTCAGAGAGGAAAGACTTTCCTTTCCTCAGGTTCCGCAGACTTGAGTGAACACTCACTCACTGGGGACTCTTCCTTCAACACAATGATTATGAGATCATTTTCCAAGGAAGTCAGAACAATTTTACAAAGGAAAAAGAATTCTGGTTACATCAAAAATAACCAATGTCTGTGGCAGTTTCTGCTCAAATAACCTTTAGATAGCCATGTGCTCACTCATAAAAGGCTGGGAAGTTTGACTGAAGCAGAGACGGTTTACCTTAACACGGGTGCAAAAGCAGGACTGTTCGACATTCTCCACCAGTAGGTATGTTCTGCCTTTATTTCTGACAGCTGCCTGCTTCAGACTTTCCTTAGTGGATTTTGAACCTGTAGTTCAAATTTGAAAATCTTAATCTAGGAGAATATCCTCCACAGTTGGACATCAATTTTGAGTATTCCAAATTATTTTCTAGTTTTTCTCTTCATGAATGTTATACTCCATTTGTTGACCACATCTGCTTAACTTCCTTATTATATCTTCTTGTCCAGAATAAATGTTATTTCTTCAATTCCCTACCTTGGAATCCATTCTATCTATGTTGCTCCATAGGGTTTTACACACATTTCTGTCGGTTTTTTATCATCTTCTACGTAGATTTAAAGGGCCCCAGCCTGGGGGCCCAACATATGAATAACTTTAAATCTACGTAGAAGATGATAAAAAAAAAATGACAGAAATATGTGTAAAGCCCTGACTCATGCACCCGTATGTTTATTGCAGCACTATTTACAATAGTGAAGATATGGAAACAACCCAGATGCCCAAAAATAGATGACTGGATCAAGAAGATGTGGTACATTACACAATGGAATACTATTCAGCATTCAAAAAAGATAAACACATACAATTTGCAGCAACATGGATGGAACTAGAAGGGATCATGCTCATCAAAATAAGCCAAAAGGAAAAAGAAAAATATCGAATGTTCTCACTTATAACAGGAACATAGGGGAACCAAATACAAGAGTGTCAACCAGCGAGAGAGGGGGGATGACTGGGGCTCAGAACGGGGGGAGGGGAGCACAGGGGACTGTGGTGATGGTTCATGGGTGAATTGGTGGTGGGAAACCTACAGGGAATATACAGGAATGTAAAAGACACAAATAAAAAAATTAAAATAAAGTTAATCATATGTAGGTGTTGTTGTCTCTTTAGTTTATGCTATAGACTTCTTAAATATAGGAGCTCTGTTGAATATACCTTTATTAAACATTGAATTTTAAGATACATTTATACAGAAAAGTGTATAACAGACATTTATTTAAAAACTCTGGATATAGGAGCTATATTTGATTTATTATTTTTAAAAACATTTTACTGTGATCTGTATCTATAGCTACACTAAAAAAATGCATTGAACATCTAGGAGGAATTTAGTTATAGTTAAATATATGTGCATCTACACACACACACACACACACAGAGAGAGAGAGAGAGAAAAACCCCAGAGAACTATTAGTAGATACACATGTGTACTAAGCTACATCAGTATTGTTTATTATCCTAAAGATGTCAAATGAGGGTAAACAATGACCGGTATAACCCAATTTTGTACTTTTGTATTGGGCTGCCTGTCTTTTTCTCACCAATTTGCATGAAATTTTAAAAAACATTTTCTACACATCTAAATGCTAACTTTTTGCTAAATATGCTACAAAAATCTTATCCTTGCCCCCACATTCAACACACCCCTTATGAAATAATGACACACCAACAAGTGAGAAAGCCCATGTGAAGAACAGAAGGTAGGATTATTGTGTTTCAATGTAGATTGCTGAGTGGTGTAATCCTACAAAAGTTTCTCTCTAAAAATGTGATTTCTCTATGGGGACACAGTTGTTCTCATCCAGTTTAATAGGGACCAGTCTTAATTGCCTGTAGAAGTAATGAAGTGAGAAGCTTGTGGACCCCTACTTCTAATCTGAGTGGTTTGTTTGCCTTACAAGTTCCTGTCAACAAGGAGCTTCCACCATATGCATTCCCACATCATTCTTAGGGGTCCCTGGTGGTCAAAAACTCCCAGCAATCTATCATTAAAAGGAAGTAAAGAGGCACCTCCCTGGTGGCGCAACAGGTCAAGCTTCTTCACTATACAGCTATCTGCAGCCACAGCAGCACAAGTTCAATACCCGGCCAATGAAAATTCCCACACGGCACAGCAGACCTCTCCTGCCTCGCCACTGCTCCCCTCAGCAGTGTACTTCAGTGGACCCGCCTGTTCTGCTCCCCACTCTGTCTCTGGTGAATCCTATCACCACCCCACACCTCTGGCCTACACCCCAGCTCTTGTATGCATAAAAAAGGAAGTAGAAATTTTTTAATGTTTTCCCATCATACCTAGCAACACACTTGAGGAGAGTGTGGCTGATATTCTTGTGTCCACTTTGATGAGGAGGAAATTGGCTTGGACATAAATGGCTTCCACCAGTCCCACAGTTGTCGACAAGCTAAGTCTCTGTGCTGGAATTCTGTTCTTTCTACATCATCCCTTCAGAGCTGGCTCAAGTTCGTCTCCTCCAGGGGGGCTTGCCTGCCCATGGGGCCCCTTCTCATCTCTGAAGAATTCTACTTATGACTCTGGACACTACTCACCTGACAACTTCCACAAACACCTTGAGTTGTCATCTGCCTAAAGTATGTGTGTTGCTCCCTGCACTGTTTGAGAGTTGGCGTCATGTCTCCTGGTCCCATCACAGAGCTCACACCCCACTTTTCCTGCAACTTGTCCCCAGGAAATCTAGGCTGAACTTGGCTCTGACCACAGCCTTCAAAAGCCAACTCCAACCATCAAGATTGAAAACAAGTGTGATTCGATCCACTTGTGTCTCAGAGAGTGTAGAAAAAATTCCTGTCGTCATAGTTAATGGAACTGAGTCATTCTTCTCAAAGTCCATGATGTCAGTCACCACGAATGAAGGAGAGTTTGCTTTTGGGGGTGGGGACTCCCTCTTCCGCTCTTATTTGCTCCTGTTCCCCAGAGTGCCTCTCCATATGGCAGGGACTTATGGTGAAAGACTGTTTGTAAATGACTCCACATCAGGTAAGTCCTCTACTGAAATTTACGAAAATATAAATGTGGCTACTTTTCTTTTCTTGGAGAATCAGGCAGGGGCAGGCAAGACCTTCCCAAGATGTACACATCTTGGCTCCTCTTGTTTACAGTTTGTGGTGTGTTAACTTCATGAAGATTTGGCTTCTTCCACTGCAAAATTGAAACACAAAAACTTATCTCATGGTGAACAGATGAAAGGGGAAAATATAAATATAACTTTGGACACATCAAAGACTTTATTTTTCTGTAATGCTGGCTTCAGTTGGCAACGACTCCTAAAGTTTTAGTGTTCCTTTCTCAATACATAACACTGAGCAAATCATCTAATGCAGAAGGGAGCCTCTGGTTTACAGTAATTCAATCAAAAGGATAATCTATCCTGATATAAATAATTATCTTGTTTTCTGTGTTTTCATATTCTATTTTTAGATACTGCAGGAAGGAAGTCTTCCTAAGCTCTTTTTGCACTATCTTGAACTACAGGCCTGGAGCACAGTATCTCTCATTCATCAGCCCGATCCTGCAGAGAGAGGGTGGGGGTTGTTAATAACCAAATGGGCATTTAGTCTCTATTTGACAGATTTCCCATGTGGAAGCAAAAAGCTCCCCACAGTAATATGTATTCTGTAAATTGATGTCTTGCTGGCGACAAGATGTCTCCTTCTGAGTAGCTTCTGTAAATAAATAATCGTGTAATGCCAGCTCCAAATGTGTCTGCTATAGAACTGGGAGCTCTGAGGAAATGAAATTAAACAATGGCTAGAAATAAAGACTTAGGCTGAGCTGGAATGGAGGAAGGGAGCTCAGGAGGCAGAAGAAGGAAGCACCAGGACAGCTAGTCGAGAACTATTACAGGAATCTCAGCTGTATTAATTGTGCATCAACTGAGAGAGGCCGGTTCATGGTCCATATACTTCAAGTTCTCTTCAGTTTGTCTTGTATGTTAGGTTCAAAGAGATGAAATGTCTTTTTTGAGGTCACACAATAGATAAGCAGAGTAAGGATTTTCTTCCAGCTCTTGTACTGGAACTAGTAGTTTTTTATACTCACTTGCTGTCAATTGGCACCTCGCAGGGTGACAACATTGGAAGCGGCACGAGGAGAAGAAAGAAACGACTCAAGGGTCCAAGTAGTGAGAGAATGAGAGAGGGTCACCTAGAGGGACCACGCCTCTGGAGATGCAGCCTCAAAGCTCACAGCTCTGGAGAAATGACCACTTTTTGGCCCAGTCTCACACTTTTATTAGAAGGGCTTAGATTCCAGGAAGGTGGGCAGTAGGGAGGAAGGTGCATGGTGGGGATGTGTATTGGGGTGTTTCAAGTCTCACACAAGCTAGGGGGCAGGGAACTCTGGGGGGAGGGGGGGGTACCCCAAAGCTGCTACTGCTCCAAGCATCCTATCTCTAATTCTATTTACACTTAACTTCCTATCGAAGTGGTCTAGCTGGTTATGCTAATCTGACCATAATGTCTGCCTGCCTTTTTCAGCAGATACCCTCAAACCGAGACTTTTGTTCTGGAAGAGGGGCCCTGCCTGACTCTTCATTTTAGCTTCACCTAGGAGTTGGCTCCAAACTGCATCTCAGGAACAAAGGGTGGGGGCTGGGGATCCCACAGTCAATGGTAACACAGAAGAAATGGGGGCTGGGGATCCCACAGTCAGTGGTAACACAGAAGAAAAAAAAAAAAAGAAAGAGGTAGGCATTAGGGTTCTAACTCTTAAAAAAGCCACAAAATTTCTACCTAGGCTGAGGTGCAAAAATAGGAGGAAACATGCCCAGAACACACCTCACTATGTACTTCAGGTGTTGTGATAGACAAACTGTATATGACTTAACAGTGTGGAGAGTTCTTGATTGGGCTGAGGACAGAAAGACATTGAGAAGAAGGGGGGCGGGGAGAAGAAGGGAAAAGCAGTAGAAGAAAAAGAGCAGGAAAATAAATTAATTATATCTATCAAGTAGGAAAAGAAGCTGATAAAACTAGGTCGTTTTCAATGTGTACGTAACTCTCTCCCACACCCAAGTCCAAGTGCTCTGTAACTTCTAGAGGCCACTGGCAAGGGGTCCTATGCAAAGTGGCACCCGCTGTTTCCAGTCTGTCCTTTCATGTGTGTTCCCAGGACAGGTCTTATTGCTAAGGTGGGGAGGCAGGAAGATATATGAGCACATCTAGGTTGTTATGGCCTTGGATCCAGAGTTCCTGGTCTCTTTCGTCATGGCAACCATGTTCCTGAGAAGGCTTTTCCTATAAAACCCATCATGTTCCAAACCCATCTCTGCGGCTCTCTCCCGAAGACCCAAGATCAACCTTCCTCAGACACAGGCTTGTCCACATATAAGGGAGTTTTATGGGGCTTCCCTGGTGGTGCAAAGGGTTAACTCTCAGCATTATGATGCTATCAGCAGCCACTGCAGTACGAGTTCCATCCCCAGCCAGGGAGCTGGCCCACATGGCGCAGCAGACCTCTCCTGTCTCCCCGCTGCCCCCCTCAGCAGTGTACTTCAGTAGATCCACCTGTTTTGCGCCCAAGTCTGTCTCTGGTGAATCCTCTCACCGCCCCCCACATCTCTGGCCTACACCCTAGTTCTGTGTGCATAGATAAATAAATCTTAAAAAAAAATTTTAGAAGTAGTTTTATGATCTCAAAACTATTTTGCTCTTCGAAATTACCTGATTTAGTCCACCCAGATCTCTGGTTTTCACATCCAAAATAAAAATCGTTTGTCTTTTTTTATTTCTTGAGATCTTGAAATCATAAAATATGTGGTGACTTAGACTAATTGCAGCGATCACACCACCAAGCAGTGGAGATGTGAGAAGTGAAATTAATCACCACTCCCTTCCCACGCACACACATTCCCTCACACCCTCGAGCACGTGACACAAGACCTGAAGTTGGACTTGAGCTCTGCGTCATGTGCCATTCCTATCTTAGGAAATAAATTTCCACAGGATCTTTATCCTTCTGGCAGCTAATTATAGAACAGGCATCCAGAGGTAAACTGAAGTATTGGAAAAAAAAAATAAACCAGAATCAAAGAGGGCACAGAAAACTATCGTGTGTATTGTTCACCAAACTAAAGGGTGCAGGGAGTTCAAGTGTTTCTTTCAGAAGACAAATATCTTTTTTCATAGTCCTTAGGGGAAAAATGTTAATTTTTTCACCCAGCCTTCTGCAAGTCTTGATAATTGTTTCAGACCAAGGCGAAAAGCATTAACAGAGTTCAGGCTTGCCAAAGAAGGTGGGTTTATTCAGGATAAAGTTTAAGCAATTTATCTAATGAAATTGTTACTTACACAAAATGGTTCATTGTTTTTTACCAAAGTTGTCCCAACTCTTAAAGAGAAGAAGGCGGAGAACACAAAGATTCATAACCAATGAGTGAGAGTGGGGATGTGAGTGGGAAGAGGAGCCTGAAGATTGGAAAGATTTAGTATTTGTCACCTGAATTTTGGTCCAGTGCCCCAACCATCCCATTTACTTGTGGAAGCTTCCAAAGAAGACAATACAATTGGACTAAATTCCATGAAGAAAGAGACAACCACTGTCACTGTTTGGTGCCTCGTTATTCAGTGACTAGCCCAGTGTCAAACACATATAAACTTACATATTTGTTAAGTGAATGAATGGACCAGAAATGCACCAGTTGCATTAGAATCACAGCATTAATACTTCCCCACTGTGGGGCTGTGGCAAGTCAGTTTCTTTCTATCAATAGAGGAATAAATAAGATAAAATATGGGAAAATTCAGCTACCACATGATCTAAGATAAGTGAGCAGTCCTAACTCATTTATTTCTGTTTTTATTAAACTATCCATCTTATGAATTTGGTTCCTGGGTTTTATTAACACCACTTGGTAGTAGTGATTTATTTCACAGGAGCTATGTCAATGTCTGTTTAAGAAAGAGTAACCCCAAATTACCTAGGGGCGGCTTTCCCTGTCTTGGGTTTTCATGAGATAGCAGAGGAGGTGCGGAGAGTGGATTTGAGTCATTCTTTCTGTCCCTACTTCTGAGCTCCCTTCTGCTACACAAACCCATCATTTCTACCCATAGCGTACCCATACCCATACCCATACTTTTAAAAAGGTCAGGAAAACATACCTGACTTCTTGAGAATTGTGAATTATGAGGTGACAATTTGTTTCGTTCAGAAGACAAATATCTTTTTTCATAGTCCTTGGGGGAAAATGTTATTTTTTCACCCAACCTTCTCCAAGTTTTTTTTTTCTTAACATTTTTTATTGTTATTTATAGATTTTACATTATCGTGTATTCCCCTTGGGTAACCTGCCACTGATTCAGCCTGTGACCCATCACCATCTTCCCTTGTGCTCTTTATTGTTTTGATAATTAGTTCAGACCAAGGCCAAAAGCATACAACAGAGTGTTGAAGGCAATTCAGAGTTGCCTTCAGCTATAGGATTCTTTGAAATCTGAAAAAGAAAAGAAAAGGCTGTTTTGTCCCTGAGGACCTCTGATTTCAATAGTAAATGACTCCCGGAGGCTACCAGGGAGGTGTGGGAGCCTTTCAGCTGCTGCTGCTGTTTGCCTCAGAGTCCATTGCCCCAAATTCTGTGAGCACGGGGATCAGTCAGAAGCCAGCACTTAGGTCAATTTGGGGTCCTCTCCAAGGAGGTTCCCTAAGATCTCAACCCTAATCCAGGACTCAGCAGCATGCAAGTTATCCAAACACCGCTTTCCTATACCTCTGGCTTACACCCCAGTTCTTGTAGGCATAAATAAATAAATCTTTAAAAAAGCAAATTTCCTGAGGGAATGATGCATCGCCGTGAATCCAAGAGCTAGAGCAGCCGAGGGAGCCTCAGCTCTTCAGGCCCAAACTCAGATGACTGATGATCAACCCCATAAAAAATGCCCTCACAAGGGGGCCTCCCTGGTGGCACAGGGGCTAAGTCTCAGCCTATGAAGCTACCAGCAGCCACTGTGACACAAGTTCAATCCCCAGCCAGGGAGCTTCCCACATGGCGCAGCAGACCTCCCCTGTCTCCCCGCTGCTCCCCTCAGCAGTGTACTTCAGTGGAGCCGCCTGATGTACTCCGCTCCCCACTCTGTCTCTGGGGAATCGTCTCGCCACCACCCCCCACACCTCTGGCCTACACCCCAGCTCTTGTGTGCATAAATAAATAAATCTTTTAAATAAATGCCTTCAGAGGAGGCAAATGAGGTTCTGAACAACCCCCACTCACCGCAGGACACTGCCTGTGAGCGTTGGGATGTGGCACTTTCCCTAAGACTAGAAGCCAGCACTTAGGTCAATTTGGGGTCCTCTACAAGGGACCTCCACTTAGGTCAATTTGGGGTCCTCTAAAAGGGGAAATGTTTTCAAATGCCAAATATTCACCAGAATCTCCATTTGGCCTAAACCAAGCTGGAACAAGAGAGCCCCGGGTTCTAAGGAGCTTCATAGACCAACACACTCTTCGGATTTCTCCCTCTCTCCACCCCCATTCAGTTTTAAATGAGCTTTCACGTGGAGCTTATAAGAAGCCAAGGAAACTGGTTTCTCTTCACATCACATATATCTTTTGCCTTTGACAAGCAGCTGAAGATTCTATTTTAGTCCCTTCTGAATGCATCTACCAGGTGTTTCCCTGCTGCAGGGCTCGGTTAAGCTCCATGCGTCCTATTGCACTTAATGTTCATGCGACTCTCTCGGAAATGGGCTATCAATCCAGTTTTACAGAGGTGAAAACTTCAGTACAAACTAGTGCCTGATCTTGGTTTCTAATGTTATCCTCCAATAAAGGCAACCAAAGCTCTTTGGAGAAATGAGTGATGCTAAAGCAGGGAATATACAAGACAAGCCTAAAGCATCTTGGACTTCCAGAGAGTAAGGAGAAGCCGGGTGTGCCTGACTCAAAGTCTGTACGCTTTATACTTTTGCATGGTCCTCAGCTGCTCCTTTTGGGGATCCGTGAGGGAAGGAGCAGCTAGAAATGAGCCCTGTTCCCACAGTTCTCACAAATGCATATTCCAATAAGCTCCTTGCAAAAGCAAAGTTATGTGCCTATTTTTTGCTTTCATAAAAGCATTTTCATGGAAAAATTTCCTGTTAGAATAAATCAATATATTTTTTAAAGATTTATTTATTTATACATACAAGCTGGGGTACAGGTCAGAGGCGTGGGGCAGCGAGAGGGTTCACCAGAGACAGAGTGGGGAGCAGAACAGGCAGATCAGAAATACACTGCTGAGGGGAGCAGCGGGCGAGGCGGGAGAGGTCTGCAGCACCATGTGGGACTCTCCCCGGCTGGGCGACGAACTTGCATCACCACTGCCGACAGCTCCACAGCACAGCACTCAACCGCTGCGCCACCAGGGAGGCCCTAAATCAATATTTTTTAAAATAAAAGGTGAAATTGAGGCAGCTAGGTAGGTGTCCAGTCAGGTGACAGGAGGCCAAGGATGTTCCTGCATCCTCTGGGGATTCCACAGGGTCCCATCTTCTGGCCCACACATCCAACACCAAAGATTTGATTTCCTCCTTGTTTGTTCAAGACAAGAGCCACGGGGAAAACAGAGAGAGGAAGTGGGATAAAGAGGAAGAACAAGAAAAGAGACGAGCAAAAAGGAAGGGGAAGTGAGGAGAAAGAAGAAAAGCTTTCACCTGTAGTTTCACACTCTAACAAAGGAGACAGTTCACCCAAAACATGTGACTTTATAAAATAATTTGGTACCCTCCTTCCTCAGTGCTTAATATTCTAAAAAATTAAACAGCTTAAAATGATGACTGTCGAAAAGTGGGTTGGCCCTTGGGTTTTGGCAAGAAGAGATCTTGAACCTGCTGCTTACTGAATGGATAACTTAAATAATCAGTCTCATTTGAACCTCAGCAGTTCCCCCTGGCCCTAATACTGTGTACTTTCTCCTCCCCATCCCCAAAATCTCTTGATTCCTGAGGGACTATTTCTGCTTTGACACATCTTTGGTTCCATCACTGTTGGCCTTCTCACAAGATCAAAAAGTGACTCACCTTCAAAACCCTATATGTTAGGAGCTTTAAAAAAAATAATAATAAGAGTAAGTAAGGAGCAAGTCTGCCTTTGGGGTTAGTTGAGAGCAGATATGTCTGTCCTTCCATTTTTGAGTTTATGCTGCCACCTAGCGGTCACTCAAATCCTTCCTGTAATGAACCTTCCCCTGGGTGCTGGCAGGAAAATGAGAAAGCTCGTCTTCCAGGACACCAATCAGAAAACTCAGAGGAAAAATGCTCTGACTCCGACTCAAGTATTTTTTGTATACTTAGGCAAGAATAAAGAATCTGCTAGTCTGGTTAAAAAAGTGATTTCACAGACACATTCAAAGTCAGTGTCTCTGGATCTAAGACCTAAGATCTTTTAAAACCTAAGATCTCACAGGAAGTGAGGTACACAAGACACCATAGTCCAGAAGGGACAAGTCCATTCTCCAGAGCCTGATGTGTGGGTTCAAATCCCAGCTCTCACCCCAGCTCCCTGGAAAACTCACATATCTTTTCTATTCTTCTTTCTACTTATGAGATTGTTGTCAGAATTAAATTAATAGGCATAAAGTAAAAGTAGAATGCTAACCACTGTATAAGCATGTGTTATTCTGTAAATATCTAACTTTATCAAGGAATAACTGGAGACTCATAGGAGTGGAGTGATCTGCCTAAAGCCAAGCAGATGGTTAGTGACATCATCGAAATCCACGCCTCTGAGACACCTGACTTCCTCTATCCATCAATTTCCCCAGAATTTCCTGAGCTTCTATTGAGTCCTCAGTCCCATGCAGGTATCTGTAATCTCTGAAGATCCAGCTTCACTCCTTTCTGACGCTGAGATCATCAAATGTTGACTTGACCTCAATCTCTCCATCTTGTGCCCAGTTTGCCCCTCTGTCTATTTTGGACCGTGCCTCAACTTGCTTTTGTGGCTACTTCTTTGGGACCTACTCTCTGACCTTTATACCCTCCCTTATACACTTCTATCTCATATATCCACAAACATGCTTAAGTTCCCCATCCCCTTCCCCACACTCTCAAAGCCTTTCTCCTGCCCTGATGTACACTCATCCCATACCAGCCTCTTTCTTTCTACCATCAAAATGATCCAGAGCTGTCTACACCATCTCTCGTTAAAGTCTTGATCCACTGCACTCTGATCTCAACTATTTCCACCCCATTCCATAGAAACAA